>JAODAL010011878.1:0-97920 GCA_025379985.1 Phyllomedusa bahiana | reverse complement strand
TGGCATAATTTTTTCACATCAACATAGTTATTTGAGGTAAAAGTTGAATATTTAATGCCAGCATATAATTCACCATTTAATGTATTGGAAAATCCCCAAAAATATTTTTTGTTGTGGAATGGGGGAAGAAACGCGATGAAGTGTTTATTTTTCTTTTTTTTTTTTTCTTTTTTTTTATGGAGTTTACCATACAGTATAAATGACATGTTAACTTTATTCTACGACTCAGTATGATTCTGGCAATATCAAATTTATATAACTTTTATTATATCTTACTACTTTAAAAATTAAAACTTTTTTTATTTATTTGCTTTGAATCGGCATTTTCTATAAACAAGAACATTTTTATTTTTCTATCTATAGACCTACTTAAGGGTCTTTTTTCTATGGGCTGAAGTGTAGTTTTTATTGGTCAAATCCATGTACTAATCCTTTAAGATTCCAAGTAAATTCATGTTTTCACAGGTATGCTTCAAACCCGATCAGTTGATTACAAAATGCTTGTCATGATCTGCAGATCCCCTTGCCTTTCATCTGACAGCAACTTTCCTTTTGATCCTGGTGGTTGTGACTGTTGTTACCATCCAGCAAGGTGACAGTTAACTTCTTCCTCTGAACCTCTTCCAGCTGGAGCTCATCACCTATTAGACTCAGCTATAAAACCCAGCTTCTACCACCAGCTGGTGTTGAAGTGCTAGGGTATTCTGCACTATTCTAAAGCACTCTGTATTCCAGTGATTCCATGTTCCTGTGATTCTGTGTTCCTGATTCAGTGTTCTGGAGATTCTGCGTTCCTGAGACCCTAGCCTGTTGTTTTTGCCTGCCTAGTTCCTGATCTCGGCCCCTCTGGTTTCATCTCTGCCTGTGTGCTTGGATTTGATGATTGTATGTTCTAGGTCTGCTGGTACCTGTAGTCCACAAGTCTCCTGCAGTCTGATATTCTGTCCTGTTCTCCTTGTGTCTGCATACCATCCTGAGTCTGCTGGTACCAGTAGTCCACAAGTCTCCTGATGTCTGGTTGGCTATCCTGGTCTCCTCATGTCTGCATCCCATCCTAAATCTGCGGTACCTTTAGACCACAAGTCTCCTGCTGTCTGGTATCTCGTCCTGTGTCTGCTGGTATTTATAGTTCACAAGCCTCCAGCCATCTGGTATCCTGGCCTGGTCTCCAGGTGTCTGCATCCCATTCTGAGTGTGTTGGTATCTGCAGTCCACAAGTTTCCTGATGTCTGGTATCCTGCCCTGGTGTCTGTATCCCATCCTGAGTTTGCTGTATCCTAAGTCTGGTGTCACATATATTGGTCCAGAATCCGCTACTGTCGGTGTCACGCCTTCTGGTCTGGAATCCACTGCTCCTGGTGTCACACCTGCTGGTCTGGAATCCGCTGCTCCTGGTGTTACACTTGCTGGTCTGGAATCCTCTGCTTCTGGTGTCACACCTACTGTTAAGGAATCCGCTGCTCTGGGTGTCACGTCTGCTCTTCCTGAAACTGTTGCTCCTGGTGTTACACTTGCTAGTCCGTAATCCACTGCTTCTGGCGTCACACCTGCTGGTCAGGAATCCGTTGCTCTGGGTGTCACATCTGCTGGTCCTGAATCCGTTGCTCCTGGTGTTACACTTGCTGTTCTGGAATCCTCTGCTTCTAGTGTCACACCTACTGTTAAGGAAGCCGCTGCTCTGGGTGTCATGTCTACTGGTCCTGAATCTGCTGCTCCTGGTGTTACACTTGCTAGTCCGTAATCCACTGCTTCTGGTGTCACACCTACTGGTCAGGAATCCTCTGCTCTGGGTGTCACGTCTGCTGATCCTGAATTCGCTGCTCCTTGTGTTATACTTGCTGGTCCGGAATCCACTGCTTCTGGTGTCACACTTACTGGTAAGGAATCCGCTGCTCTGGGTGTCACGTCTGCTGGTCCTGAATCCGTTGCTCCTGGTGACACGCCTGCTAGTCCGGAATTCATTGCTCCCGTGTCAGCCATCCAGGTGTCCAAGTCTCACCCTCATGTCCCTGGTCGCAGCTGGACAGGCAACTGTTACTTGTGGTCCTAAGGTCCCATTTCTCTTTCAGTGACTGTTTGTATAATCTGTATTTGCTTACTATCTGGCCATAAAGTCCTTTGAAGTGTGTCAGTTTAAAATGCAGTGTGAACCAAGCCTTAGGATTGAAATTTTATTTTATTGCATCTTATTTTTATTACATGCATAGATTAAGTTTAAGTGCAATACTAGTAAAAGTTTACAGCGAAAAAGGGGTGTCAAATATAAGGAAGCATCTCTACCTCATTATTTATACGTGACTATTACGATTTGAAAAGCTATGATCAAAATTTGGAGTCCCCAAAACAATAATAAAGTACTTAAAATTAAATCACACCTGATTCTCAACACTAAGTATTGATGTGTTTTTGCTAAGACATAGTTCTTGAAGTTAGAGTAACCTTGATTGCACAAAGTAGAAGCTCTTGAAGTAGTAACGATATCACACTGCAGACATACAATAATGACTATGTCAAAGAATCCAATTAATAAATCCAAATGAGGTGGCAGATTTCTTTATATAGCATTGATAATGTGAAGCAGGAAGGAAGATACTAGAATAACAAAAAAGTCGATAATGGAATTCAGCTAAAAAGAGACGACTAACAAAACAATTGTAAAATAGAATAAATAAATCCTAAACCTTTTTACCATCACCTAGAATTATCACCTCTTTAGTTTGTAATTTTTTTTCATTCTAATCCATAATGAGCTCCGACTTATGTGCATACACCCTCTCCACAGAAGCTTCTCATTAATTCCCTTTTTGCTCCTAGCGCCTTATCTTTTGTAACACAGCAGGAGTCTTTTGAACAGTTAACCATGAACTCAACACCCCGAACAGCCTTTTTTATGTATTTAACATATATTAGTTTAGGACTCCACACTATTTTTGATGCAGACTCTGATCAATGGCTGGAGTTTACCCAATATTTATATCTCCAAGAGGTACACAATGTAAAAACATATATGCACGTGCCACAATTTCACTACCAACCACACACCACACTCCTAGTGTAAAAGTAATAGGTTGATAGAGATGTCACTGTATAACATAAAACTCCATATTCATAAGGGCCTGGTGATAATGGGCTCATTAATATACACCCATAAGCACAAACTCACTGTAGAATATCATTATATTGAGCACTGTTGCGTTACTGATTACTATTAGTCCTCTCCTTACACCATGAACTCTGGGATTAGATCAAGAGAGCTCCAAATATAATAATGTTTGTATTATATGAATTGTACCTATTAAACTGTATTATTTTAATTTAGAAGTAAACATTTAGTGGTATTATGATTTAATGGAAACCTTTTAATACACGTATTTTCTTCATTAACATATTAAGAAAGCTTTATGATTTTGCTAAAATGTAATTATGTCATTTTTGTCAAAAACAAAAATAAACATTGTGAACTACAGCAAAAACAGTGTATGTGAAAGAGAGAGAAAATTTAATTGGAAGACTTGCGCATCCACTACTAGCTTCAGCTTACGTGACGGATTTGCTTCTGATTTTCCATAAGGAATTTCCGTGCAGAAAATTCATAGCGCTTAATAAATCTCATCCTTGTGCTGTATAAAGGATCTGCATATAATCCACATAAAAAAAATGTCTTTTTTTAAACTGTTTATTGCAGTTTTCAAATAATAAACCATTTAACAAATCAAGGAAAGGTATTGGAGAGGGGAATGGGAAGGGCGGCGAGGAAAGGAAATGGTGAAAGGCAGATGAAGAAATCAGAAGGGCTATGCTGTCCTTAAGCATGAGGATTACAGAAACTAGAGGAATCCGATGTTTGGGTATAACAGGTCAATCTATGTCCATATAGTAATGAGTGAAAAGGTGCTTTTTAAATTGCATTAGACAGTCTATAGGGCCAAAGGGTTCGGCTCTTAAAATTGGAAGTGGTCCTCTTCAAGAAATAAGTTACAGGAAATGGAGTTTTGCATGAAGTTAAATCCTGCAGTATACATCAGACTTGTTTAGAAGGTATAAGTGGTTATAAAAGGTTAAAAGGAAAGATAAGAGGGAGGGACAAGAAAAGAATGCACAGAACCACCAAAGATCCAGATAACAAGGGCACCACTACTACACTACACAGCTAAGAGGTTGTCAATTTGATTTCTACGGATCTCTGAGAAAGGGCCACAGGAACCCAGGTAGTATATTTGAAGCATTCATGTTTACAGAGTTTGATATGTTTGTGGAGAATTTGAACTATGGAATCCAAGGTCTTAAAGTATTTCTTGTCCCTAGTTTTCTTGGATAATGTGGTATGGACCCAAACCGTACATAAAAGGTAGTTTTTCCAAAAGTAAAGAAAGCATTGGATGTTTAGTGCCTAACCTGGCTTGCAAAATAGTTTTTCAGGCTGCTGCGAAAATACAGAACATTAGTAATTTATGTGTGGCCGGGGGAAGATGGCCTTCTGAGGGCTGTGCCCCAAACAGGTCCCAAGTTGGAGTTACTGAGGGGCACGACCATAGGCAAGGAAGGAGATTTGCAATCACTGCACCGAGAGTCAGGTATATTACCTAGCAGAAAATTCCTGTGAGGTGTGATATACTGTAGCTCTTATGAGCAATTTTCAAAACCATTTCACAGGAGGACACAGATGGGATGTACGTCAAGGCCCGGGTGAGACACTGAGTAATAAGGTCTGGGGTAAGGTCATCATCAAAGGCTGACCAAGGGCTAAGTCCAGTTGTGAGTGTGTCAGTGTAGTCTATTTGTTGTCTTAGGAAGGAATAAGCGAGTGATCAAGCCCTTATTGTCTGTCATGGAAGTCAGCTTAGCACATATTATGTCATCCCAATTATCCTCCCCCAGGGATCTCAATACCCCCCTAACTTAACTTTGGAGTTGCATAAAGTGAAAAGATGGGCTATGAGTGAAAGGAAATTCAAAGAAGAGGCTTCAAAGAAAATTAGGGAAGTGTGAGTCATTAAATCCATTTAATCTTTAACTCTGAGTAAGCCTAGACCTACCCAGAAACGGAAAATTGGGTGAGCAAAAGTATGATTATTTAAAAAGGTCAGGTACAGGGAAGAGTGTGCCAAAAGGTGAACATGTCTGCAAGTTAGGTTCCAAAAGTGCCAAAATGATGGGTTATCTCTATGTCATGCGGGTTAGTCTAATAAAAGGCTATGAAGGATGTTAGCCAAAGAGAAAAGTGACCAATGAATGTTCTAGCGTTATGGGTATAAAGTGAGACATTCAAAAACCAAAATTTTGGATTTTGTGCCCAAAAAGAAGAGGAAAATTATATAGTTAATTTCGAAAATTTAATACCCCCGTGAAAATTTATGTTCCCCTCTGTGATAAATATAATTTAAAAGGTTTGTAAGCAGAGGAAGAAAGCAGTGGTGTAGAATTTAATAATACTCAATTGTTAGGGATCCTGATCTAATTATATCTACTGACCTGTTGCAAGACAGAAACTGGTAACTGGGGGCCTAAATATATCACCTGTATGGGGCCCTAAAGTTACTTATGGCAGTCCTGGTTTATAGAAGCCTACATGTTTACAACCTAGAAGTGTTTTTTTAAATTTGGTCTGTTCATCCCCCAGGGGCATCACTGGCAGTTTTTTCGGGGCATGAGCCCCGAAAAATCTTGCTGTGCCCCGAATCCGTGGCTCCAGGCCGCTGAGGGGGGGCCTGGAGCGCTCCTAAGTGCGGGCACCGCCCACCGATCTCTGACTGCACGGCCGTTTCAAGTCCTCGTTCCCGTCCTGTCTTCTCCCCCGTATGTATCAGCACTTGGTAAGCGCTGTACATACACCTCGTATGCAGGGACGTGAAAGCCACCGCTTTCCCTCACCCCCTGTGGCCGCTGGGGAAAACCCTAAGCTGGCAGCTCTGCCGGCCGAGGAGGTCCCGGCCGGAGACGGTGTAAGTTAGCAATGGGAAAATAATACGCTGCTTTCACCATTCTCAAGCTCAGGACCGGACGCGCAGAACCATGTGATTTAGGAATTTAATTTTTTTTTATTAGCTAAGGGGGGCATATTAATGGCTAAGGGGCATATTAGTGGTTTTGGGGCATTAATGGCTAAAGGTGGGCATATTATGGCTTTTGGGGGGCATATTAATTGGGTAGGGGGGCATAAAAATGGCTATGGGGGCATATTATTGGCTAATGGGGCAATAATAATGGTATGGGGGCATATTACTGGCTAAAGGGGGAAAATTACTGGCGGGGGGGGCATATTATCTAAGGGGAGCTATTACTGTTTAAAGGGGCAATATTGGCTAAAGGGGGCATATTACCCCGGCTAAGGGGCATAATTAAAGGCTGAGGGGAGCATATTACTGGCTAAGGGGAAAAAACCCGGCTAGGTGATATTATTGTAAAGGGGGGAAAGTTACTGGCTCCCAAAGGGGTCTATTACCTGGCTAAGGGGGCATATTACCTGGCTAAGGGGACAGTAACTGCTAATTTAGGCAATTACTGGCTACCGGGGCCCCTATTACGCCTAAAGGGTCAGTAACCCAGCTATAAGGCAGTTACCTGGCTAGAGGGCTAATTTAAACCCGGCTAGAGGGGGAAAAATACTTGGCTAAAGGGGGCTACAACCTGGCTACAGTGGGCTACTACCGGGCTACAGGGGGCAAAATTTTCGTACAAGGGGTAATATTACCCTTTGGGGCACTAAGATGGGATTTGGTATACAGATAGGAAATTGTAGCGGAAAGTGCTGATAAAAGAGGAGTCTAAGAAAGTTTGTTTTGTAAATTTCTACAGTATAAGAGTGGTGACGGTAGAAGGCATCAAAGCTCTGGGCGGATGGGAAGTAAGGGGAAATATAACAACTCTTCAAAGGCTCTCCCGTTTGGGTCACTAAATGTAACTGCAGTGTTTAATCACTTATATTTCTGCTGAAACCTACATTTCAAAAATAGTTATCTACCACTATATGGGCACTGGATATGCAATGGTATATGTACAGCTGGGTGTCACTTTGGTGGGTTCGCGTTTGGTTTTAGGGCTGCAGGGAATATTTTTCCTTAAGTAGTAATAGTTTTGGGTCTTGGTTTTGTAGGAGTTTTTTTTTGTAACATTGATTCGTCTGGTGTATTTGCTCCATGTATAGGTGTATTATTTGTTGACTTATTTGTAAGGTATTACACTGTCATACATAGGTGAGAGGTTTTGAAAATGCTAATTTGTCAGCTCTGATTTTCATTGTGCAGTGACTGCTGAGGAGATGGACGGGATCTATATGGAATGTGCAGAAAATTAGTGACAGGAACAGAAGTTTTTTCTCTGTAAAAATACATCCGCAGTTGACAATGTGGCTTGAAAAATGGCGTGTGCACCCAGCCCTACCCAGAAAAACTTAAGGGCCTGAGCCCCGGATGTTTTGTGACTCTAGCAATGCCTCTGATCATCCTGCAGTGTTATATAGATTTTATAAAGAGTCTAAATTACAGCAATCTAGTCTGAGGAGCTTGGAATACACTAGATCTGGCAAAGACAAGTGAAATGAACTGGAAAGCATGGTGGATATGTAAAAACAAGCTTCTGAACCTCCAGTCATGTATAAAGAAAGCAACAGCATAACAGTCTTTATTCTTCTTAGCGACAAATGCAGGACCCACTCCACACCTTTGAGGAGTTTTTTTCTGTACAGCTACAGGTATGTAAAGTGTGGGAGTGCAGGTACCAGGTTTTAAAGGGGTTGTATCATTTCATTAAATGGCCTTCAGAATGAGGGGACAGTGAAAACAAGCAACTTTGCAATTGGATGTCATTAGCACAGCTGTCTTGTTCTCACAGTATTCCTTATCTTCTGTTTCTGTAAACAAACTTCTCCAGTGCTGGTCGGAAAGATGGATCCCTCCTCCTTGCATTTCATTAACTGAGGGATCTAATAATTTACATTCTGTTCAGCCCCCGGACCGCTATATTCACGGAGCTTGCATTCCTGCCTCTCACTCAGAATTAGGGGCCGTGAACAATTTCACTCTACAGTTAGCGGCCTCCTCCTTGAAACTGCAGCTGTCTCTATAATCAGAAAACAGGAGAATTTTGCCCGGTGCCTTAATGCTCCTGCGTGTAAGGGACCGAAAATTTTTTCACTCTATACAGCTAAGTGCTCCTCATTAACATGCAGCTGTCTCTATAATCAGAAAACAGCATTATTGTGCCACAGTGCCTTAATGCTCCAGCGTGTTGGTGCCTTATGTAAACATGAAGGGAGACGGATCTGTGCTGGATTTAACTGTACAGTAGTAACCGTCCAGCTGTGAGAGATCAGTGCTGAGTTCATGGAAGACTGTTTAGACTGAATGCAGGTATATAAACAGCTCTTACAAAAAATAAGACCGCATAGGGAGAGGACAGTGACATGTGGAGGCGAGGGGGCTGGGGACACACACACTGGAGCCAGCATGAACAGTGAAGGGGGATGGTGTCATCCCTTTTCAGTTAAGAAACGCCCAGCTGAGAGGGAAAGAAATGCCCCTGAATTTCAGGAAATGAGAGGATCAAGCTTCAAGAGAACAGCCGAACTGATGAAGCTATACATCCCCTTTAAGCAGACAGGTACACCAATCTAGTGCATGTGTGTGGATGCTGGTGTTACTTGGCCTACCAGTGTGAAAAGTGCAAGGAAGTGACCAGAGAGACTCTCAATCAGGGGTCTTCCAGGCTTTACTCACAATCTTTCTGTCCTGTTCCAGAATCTAAGGTCACTTCATAGATAGACAATTTTCCCAAATTCTCAACAGTTGTTACTTCCTGTTGATAATACATTTTTCTTCTATTTCACAAAGCCTCCTCTTTTCTAGATGCCAGCCTATGGGTAAGCATCATACCTAAGGACTGGGGTTTTACCTTGGTACACTCCTCTGGCTGAAAATATGTACATTCCTCTTTTTTTCTCCTTTCCTAGGAGAGTTCCCCCTTCTGTCCTTAAAGTCTTAGGGTGACATGTCAGAAAAGAGGCGCCTCCACGCCAGTTTTAAGGCGCATTAAATGAGTGTATATTGCACCTGAATGAACCTGTCAAAAATCTGGCATCTGGTATACCTTGCATAGTAAAATTGATGCGCCTAATCAAGACGCATAGCATAATTTAGGTGCATAGCATCTCATTGCTAGCATATTTTATGCACCTACATTAGGCGCATTCAAACGTGTCGTGCCTGACGTATAATGCGCCTAGTTTAGAACCTGCACATGTTCCCAGGTGCTTAAAGCACCCACACCAAACTAAAAAGTGCTTTGTCATCATCATCACTAGTGCACATCCTAAAAAATCTAGCAAAAAGTATCAATATACTTAACGCCATTTGTAGGGTGATCTCCCCACACCCTAAAGCTACAGTTATGTGAAAAATAATAGCACTGTGTTTCAAACAAATGAGAAAAAACTCAATCCTCATAATAGCATTTATTTCCATGTACACAAAGGAACTGGAGGCTCTTCATGTGAAGGAATCCTCAGAGACAGGTTTTCTGCCATTCTAAGCCCCTCTGTAATGAGACACAAGGAATCAAGGTTTTCACACATCTGAGCTCCATAACTAAGGCAGGTCCACATAGGTATCTTTAGTCTTTAAAAAACTCAGCTTCGATTTTCAATGGAAATTGCCAGAAAACTTTTAACACAATCTTCACCATTTATAGATTTTGTTGTAGATTTTTAATGAATTTCATCCCTTTTACATCAAGGTGGAAGTAAGCATGCAGAAATTGTCCACATGTGAATGGTATTTTAAAATTTCATCCATACATTGTAATCCACTTTGGATTATCCGAAAATCTGTAACAAATCTAAGTTTTGAGAAAGCTACACAAAAACTGGATTGTAACAGTAAGTATATAATTATATACTGTATATAAATCTCAGTCCAAAGTCAATAAAGTCCTAAAATGATGCAACCAACATATTAAAGATTAAAAAAAACCTCACCAATACAATGGCCAACATTACTGAGTATAATTTGTATACTGTGCAAGTGAGAATTAGCCAAATATGTAAACATCAGGTAAATGTATAAATTATCTAGAGACTACATCATTCTAGATTTGTTCACATTGCTCCGCGATAGAAGGTTTGTCTCCTCTCCTTTACTGTGCCTCCTCCAGCTGGCTTGCATCATTGAATCAGGTGAACTGATTATTCTTGTGTTATTGTATCAAAATATAAAGAGTCTACATAAATAACGGAAAGAAAATTTTATATTCCGGCCTGTAGGTTTCATGGTTTTCAGGAGATTGACAAATTTGTACTTTCTTTATAGGATCCACGGTTGATCTAAGGTATTATGGTGCCCTAAGAACCATATATCGCCCTTTCCCATGGAAAATTCAGCTCACTTCATATTTCCTTGTGCCCTTCCTGTCTAGAATAAGGTGGAGCCCTAGACGGTCACCTATTTCTGCCTACCCATGGTCCCAACCCTTTTAGGATCCATTTATTCTAGCCATTCCGGAGTTCTATTAATTTAACTACCTTAATAACAGAGAACAAGACAGGGGTAATTAGGAAGTGTTTAATGGCTCTGACATGCTCAAGTGCTAGGATATGTCTCTGTTCCCTTTGGGTTTTGTTAACATAAGATAAGGGACATTCAGAGTTAGAGAGGCAGATAATGCCTTTGGTCAATTGGCCAAGTATATTTAATTATAAACAATACTTATAGTTACGCCAAAGATGGATTTTGATACTTGTATAGACTTGCGGGCTTTACAGCTGCCATATCTATATGTCCCCTTCATGCAGCATGCAAGCCGGGTAACCTGTCTCTGATGAGGAGATGCATCACCGCTTCTCAATGGATAAATCACCTAGATTGTGATCCCCTCTATAGCTGATAATAGGAACATCTTCTAGGAATTTGGCCACAACCTGTATATTAATAATATCTATAATGTAACAATAATTCCTACTTAATCCGTATCTAGGCCGATATACTAGGTAGCCAGGAGAGGTATGCTCATGGCTCAAAGCTTAATTGAATACTTGAATGAGGACCTTAACGGGATAGCCTTTTTTCCAGAACCTAACTCTTCTGGAGGTATTGTGCTTTAGCAACATACCATTAGAATGAGATATTCACTGAGGTAAAATAAAACGATCTTTGTTACCAGTCCAAATGATAACAATACATTCATGGTATTGGTTGAATGTGGGCAAACAAGCATTCATCCCATAGTCATGTTTTTGGCCTTGAAAGTATGCTACCTGGGTTGAGGATGGGTACAAAAAAAAAAGGCTCTTTTTAGAATTATCTCAGGTCTATATTGAAAATGAAGATTCGGGTTCAGGTTCCAGACTTTGTAGCTTTCCTAATTTGAAGAATTTTCTGGCACATATCACAATAATGTTTCTGATTCCGTTTGACCAATTTAAAGCCCTGTTCTGCCAGTTTTACAACTGTAGTGAGGTTCTATTCTAATTGTGTTAGGTCCAACCTCCCTTAACAAATTATGGAATTTATTACTCTTTAGTAGTGTTGAGTGATTGCGTTGGCTATCGAGATCGATCGATAGTCGATAGTCGGCCGCTATCGATAAGGTTTTTCGATAGTGAGCATCGATTATGAGCGATGACCATTAAAGTCTATGGGAGAGCAACAACACCTTCATTATTACACCCAAACAAGGCTGGAGAAGCTGAAATTAACATCCACAACAGTCAAATGATAATCGTGCTACATCTTAGGCAACACACATTAGGTTATAAAAGTCACAGAAAAAAAGTTCACAGACCATTCACATCCCTGTCTTGTACCACAGCCTGACCCTTAAACCTGCATCACCCACAAAATAAAAAGTGCCAGAGGCAGTATGATTTGAACCATCATGTTACTTGAACTGGACATTGAATATCCCTGTCCTGGAACGCAGCATGAGCCCCAAACCTGCATGACCCCCAGATTTAAAAAGTGCCGCAAAAAGGAGTCTTCCAACCACCATTTAGTTGAACTGGACACTAACTATATCTGTCCTGTACCGCAGAATGACCATTAAACCTGTCTGACCCACAGTTTAAAAAGTGCCAGAAAAAGGAGTCTTTCAACCACCATTTTAGTTGAACTGGACATATACTGTCCCTGTCCTGGGCCACAGTATGACCATTAAACCTGTCTGACCCAAAGATTACAAAGTGCCGGAAAAAAGAGTATTTCACCCACCATTTTAGTTGAACTTGACAGTGACTCTGACTGTCCAGTGCCACAGCATGACCAGGGCCGGAGTTACAGTGGGTTCGGTGAGAGCCCAGGCTGGCGTCCGTCATCTATTAACACGCAGGTTAAAATGCCCTGATGACGCAGCAACAAAAACTGTCATGCTGAAGCAGAGTGCGGAAGCGGAAGTGTGAGAACTCCAGCCTTCCTCAGTACACAGTCAAGACCTGGGTAGCGCTTGCCCATCCGTATGAGTGCGACCAATTGAGTTCACTTGGAAATACTGGTGGTTAACGCTCCTGTTACACCCAGTGCCCTTTTGCTTGGCATTCTTTTTCTCATTTTACTCAACGTGCTGGAGAAATTGTCTCTGTACTTTGTTCTCTGTCCGTGCTCCATACTCCAGTCCTCTGAATAACCTACATCTGGTCAAGTTTTCCTGTACCTCCCTTGTACAATTCAGGGAATTTTTTTACCAGCTATTTTGTACATGCTATTTTTTTAGTAGTTTAATTCTAGAAAACACATTTTTAAAATAGGATGGAATCCCACCATGTCTTTGTTTCTCTTTTTTTTCATTGTATTAAATGGGTTGTCTCAATACAGGGATTGATAGCTATGTTAAAGATCTGCAAAAACAAGTCATTTTGCAATATGTGTCCATTAACAGTGTCCTACCTATTCCTGTTTCTGACAGCACCATCACCCTTGATACCACTCTTGACAATTGTAAGAACAAATGTCTGTTTAGAAACAAAATTTTTTAGAATAGGACCTGTAGTATAGCTGCATGTCACAGCAAAATGCCCCAAAAATTCAAAGCATGACCCTTGAGCCACTTTGGACAATTGTGATGTACAAATGTCTTTATAAACAAAATTTTTTTAGAATAGGACCTGTAGTATAGCTGCATGTCACAGCAAAATGCCCCCAAAAATTCAAAACATGACCCATTGAGCCACTTTTGACAATTGTGAAGAACAAATGTCTATTAGAAACAACATTTTTTAGAATAGGACCTGTAGTATTGCTGCATTTCAAGCAAAATGCCCCCAAAAATTCAAAAAGCATGACCCATTGAGAGCCACTTTGTACAATTGTGAAGAACAAATGTCTTTAGAAACAACATTTTTTTAAATAGGACCTGTAGTATTGCCGCATTTCAAAGCAGAATGACCCAAAAAATTATAAAAAATGACTTCTCGAGCCACTGTTAAAAATTGTGAGGAGAAAATGTCACTTAGAAGCAACATTCTGTTTCCAAAGGACCATGATTATTGCTGTATCTCACAGCACAATGACCCCAAAAAATTATAAATAATGAACTTCTCAGCAACTGTTAAAAATTGTGAGAGGAAAATGCCACTTAGAAGCCACATTTCTGTTCCAAAGGACCATGATTATTGCTGTATCTCACAGCACATGACCCCAAAAAATTATAAATATGACTTCTCAGCCACTATTAAAAATTGTGAGGGAGAAATGCCACTTAGAAGCCACATTTCTGTTCCAAAAGACCATAATTATAGCTGTATCTCACAGCAACATGACCTCAAAACCATTGACAATGCGAAAACTTCTTAAGATAAAGTGAGTAAATGGAATACGGTGTTGTCATGAAACCTTGCTGTCTTATACAGTTTCCTCACAGCAAAAGAGAATAAAAGAGGAAAAGAGAATATAATTTGCAGTAAGAAATGATCATTTTAAAAAAAAGTTTTCAAGAGGACCATTTCTGTTTTGAAAAGAAATGTGAAGTAGACCGGCAACTAATCGGTGACCTGGCAATTGGGCCACAACATCATCAGAGATCCATGCCCTGATTCATCTTGAGAAAGTCGAACGATCCACATTATCTGTGGAAAGCCGGATGCGTTTGTCTGTAATGACTCCTCCAGCTGTGCTGAAGGTCCGCTCAGATATGACGCTGGCTGCTGCAGGACAACACCTCTATGTTGACGAGCCAGCTCGGGCCATTCGTCCATTTTGGATACCCAGAAGTCTATTGGGTCCGAACACATGCAAAAACATCGGTGTGAGACGCAGATAGTCGTGCACATGATCTTAAGCTGATCTCTGTGTGTTGGATGTGTGCCCTGCATTGCATGCGTTGGTGAGGTGGTAACAAAGATTGCCAGAGGTCACCCATTAGGCTTCCGCCACCTTGCCGCTGCTGTCGCTACGCCTACTTGGCACTCTACTGCTGTCACGTCGCTGATGTTGTTCCACCGTGACATTTGGGGAACGTGAAGCAGACGCAACAGATGTCTCCAGTTGATCAATCAGCAAGGTCTCCATTTCCTGCATTTTACTCTCTATTTGGGTTGGATTGAAGGAAAGTGCTGATGTTTGTTTTGGAACGGGGATCCAGGAGGTTGGCCACCCAGTAACTGTTGGTCATTTTGATGCCTTAATGCGAGATCATTTTTGGAGGAAATGGAGCATCCAAGCACTCATGTGAGAGATGGAGCCTTGATTTCCCAAGACTCTGGGTCGAGGGGCACTAGCAAACTGATCTTCCTCATCTCCTCCTCCGCCTCAAATTTGCATCAACCTCTTTCCAAGGCAGGGACGTCGGTAACATCGGTGTCTAGGAATACCTCCTCCTCCTCCACTGCCTCCGGCACAGCTTCAACACAGCCCTGACTTGCCTGAGATGATGCACCGTGAGAGCTGATGCGCCACCTTGCACTAGCTCTGGACCCCGAACCACTGCCTAATGAAGACCAATGAAATAATGAAACTGTCGGGCCTTGTGGATTTGACGGAGAGAAAGCTTCGTGTCCGCATTCTGTGTCCGCTCCTCCTCTCTCGCTGGCGGGACCTGTTGTTTCAGAGTGTCCAACGATCGTTCCATGAACTAAGATCACCACAGTGCTCATGCTGACAAGGCATTGTCCGCACTGACGATTTTGGTGGCTTCTTCAAAACTGGCAAGGATGGTGCAGAGATATTTCACATGCCTCCACTCTCGGTGGTTCAACACCCCGAGGTCCGCACCGCTGCTTGTCAGGCCATGTGTCACTTCGTACTGCGTAATGGCATTGTGCTGCTGCCACAATCGCTGGAGCATGTGGAGGGTGGAATTCCAGCGTGTTGCCACGTCAACAATGAGACGGTTGACGGGGAGGCCGAGCTGACGCTGCAACGCAGCCAAGCGGGACGAAGCAGGGTGCGAACGGCGGAAGTGCGAACTCAGACCTCGAGCCTTCTTCAGCAGGCAGTCCAGACCCGGGTAGCTCTTTGGAAATTTCTGGACGACAAGGTTCATGACATGTGCCAGGCAAGGGATGTGCTCCAGCCTACGGATCTTAAGGCGGCCAGCAGATTTCGCCCGTTATCGCACACCACCTTGCCTGGCACAAGGTTCTTGGTCACCCAGCCAGCGCTCCGGTCTCGTTGCTTAGAGCCGTCCACAGCTCCTGACCTGTGTGTGACGGTCTCCCAAGGCAGATTAATTTCAACACGGCCTGGTGTCTCTGGGCACGTGATGCCACCAGAGGACCTTGGGGAAAAGAGCCCTGCACCATCCCTGCGGTTTTGAACAGCGTGTGCCGAGCCTGAGAGCCACCGTCACCCCCAGAGACATCCACCCAGCTCACCCAGTGAGCTGTCACAGAGATTATAGCGGCCTTGGCCGTGCTTACTAGTCCATGTGTCGGTGGTGAGATGGACTTTTCCGGACACAGATGCAGACAACGCGCTTGAAATTTTAGATGACACGTGGCTGGCCAGGGCAGGGACGGCTTTTCTGGCAAAGAAATGCCTGCCGGCATCTGGTATTGGGGGCTGGCTGAGGGCCATGACGTGGCGGAACCAATCTGGGTCCACCAGAAGGAAAGGCAACATTTCGAAGGCCAAAAGCCAGGCAATGCCGACATTCAGGCTTTTTGCTTTGGGATGGTTTGGGTTAAAGTGTTTCTTCTGCTCCCAGACCTGGAAGACAGAAGGCTGGCTGCTAGACTGGCCGCTGTGCGGCGTGCAGGTCGTCAAACTGGCGGAAGGAGAAGGGGTAGGATGGTCTCTGGTGGTGCTGGTGGTACTCGGGCGACGGTGGAGGCTGAAGCGGAGGCTGATCCCTGATCATGACTCTGAGAGACATGGCAGCTGAGAACGCTTGGTGGTGGCGGAGGGGAGGAGTGCGGAGAGAGGGTGTGACAATGGTTGGAGGCCCGGCGTCGGTCTGGCCTTTTTTGGCCAAGTGTTCCCTCCATTTCAACTCATGCATTCGCTGCATGTGACTAGACATGTTGGTGGTGGTTAACCACTTAAGGTTCTTGCCTCTACTATGCGTTTACGGCAAAGGCGGCATATGACATCGCTGGGTGAATCAGAGGATTGGTCAAAGAAGGCCCAGGCTTGAGAGGTCCTGGACCTTTTTGACGGCGATAAGCGAGGAGCGGGGTTTGCGCTGACCGTGGCTGGCGGAATCATATCAGCGGACTTCTGCGACCGCCCTCTCCCTTTTTGAGGCGGGACCCGTACTGACACTACCCCATCGTCTTCCTCCTCGTCCAGTGATGAAGCGCTCGCAAGCAAATTCTGCTGAAAAGACCACCATGGATCCGCAATGTCGTCATCATCATCATCAACACAGGTGACTTGGTCGTCCTGACTTTCTGCATCCAGAAGCTGCAGGCTTCAAGCAAGGGTCACTGCAAGGCGTTGCCGACCGCCCGGATTTTTTGCCGATTGACCTGCTTCCTTCACCTCCTCTGATGGCATCAGTAACTGGCGTCAGAGCAGAATAAATCATCCTCTTGATCTTTTTAACATGCCTTCTGACCCCAACCGCATTTTGTCATCAAAGAGGTCCGCAGACAATGATTATCCACAGTTGGTGGGTACACAAGTTGACATTTGGGCTGCTTCATGTTGGCGAATGCTGATGATGCTGATGACGACATTTGTTGCCGTGACTGCGAGGACGAGGAGGTAAGACTGCTAGATGCAGGTTGCATTAACCACTGAAGGACAGATTGGGACGATGTTCGTTACTTAGATTCACAGGGCCTTGACCCAGCGATGACAGGCCTGACGGTCCTGCAACTGACGATCCGCTGGCATGCGTGTTGTCGCCAGCACTGGAAGGAGCACCTTCTCTCGTACCTCTACCTCCATGTGCTATCCCCCTTTTGCTCGCTTACCACCTGCATTTCGCTCCATGTTCAGAAATATAAAAATTTGGAATAGTTTTGGAAAGTCTCTTATTCAAAGATGGCAAATCCCAGCTATTCTCAAATCCCTCAAATCAAAACAAAATTGCTGGATTCAAATTTAACTGCATGGTGGCTCTATCAACAAATCTGGACTGGGCAAAAGTCCACAAAAAACACGTAATCTATGTTAATGTTTTGTAATAATAAACGGTATTTTCTTGCACCTATTCAATTCACCTGTGGAGAAAATAATTAGAAGATTTGTCTGTTATTACAAGATTTACGTGGATGCTCCCGTCTGCGTCAATGTAATCAATGTGCTGGTTAATGCAAAATTGTCAAACAAAAAACACTAACTGTTTATGTTTGTTCGTATGATACCGGGAAAGCTGTGATTTATTGTTCGACACCTGTTTCAATACACTCTATTGGTGAATAATAGGGAATTAGCTGTTTTAAGATTTACGTGGATGCTGCGTCAATGAACAATGCTGGGTGCGCAAAAGTCAAAAAACACGTAACTGTTATGTTTTTCGTATGATACACGTATTTTTGGCAAACAAACAACCTGTGCTGACTACAAGATTGCTGATTGTAATTTAACTGCAAGGTGGATATATCAACAGTCACAGGTTTAATGGTAAAAATTAAAATGAACACATATCTGAATTTTATACTTATAATCAAAGTGAGTTTTGCACCTAACAAAGAGACCTGCAGTTACTAGAAATGAAGTGTATCCAATATAAGTTCAGGCTGGCCCAATATCCAGAAATATTTCAATAGCAAACTGTTAATAATAAAGATATTCCACTACAATGTTCTACACTAATCTTGGTGAGACTTTATCCAGTGTTCTTTATAGATAGAGCTTGTCTGTGTCGCCCACGGGGGCCCCCCTTGCTCCCCCCGCCGTGAAATTTACAGCGGTAGATGCTGCTTTAAAATTCTCTAGCTAACTACATAAAATCTTCAAATCTCTAATATAACTAAATTGGAAGGATCACAGCTAATAGTAGAGGTTTCTCTGTGCAGAAATAGACTAATTTCGCTGAGCTGTTTGGCCACAGGCAGACGCAGGTCCTATCCCTATGAGACGCTGAGAGACACTGAGGCTGAAACAGGAAAACGCTGTTCTATGTAAAACTGAGGTCATGTGATTTTTCCAGCCAATCGCAACCATACACATCCCAGTCATGACGTCGCACACACATCTCACCCTGCTCTATTCTGTAATCTGATTTGCTGGCCGCCAAAATTACAGGAAGCGCAGAAATAAGGCGCCATCTTAATAGATGATGCTCAGATTTTAACCTTAATTATCGCATGATCTGGAAATTTCGATCACCATAAAAACCTTGCCGATTTCAACTTTGTCGATAAAAATCGCTCAACACTACTCTTTAGTGACAAGGGATCTATTTTCTTTATACATTTAGGGCGACCTGTCCGAAAACAGCTTATAGGCACATGTAATCAGTGTAAAGTGCGGCTTAAAGTACGATCCTTTCAAAACTCTGGCGTGTGGTATACCTTGCATAGTAACTTTAATGCCATTACACAATCATGGCACATAGTGTATGTAATGCACCTATCAAGGCGCATTATGTAACAGAGGTGCATAGCGTATCATCACTAGTGTATGTAATGCGCCTATTGAGGCATATTCCGTAACACAGGCGCATTACGTATCATTCATAGTGTATGTAACGTGCCTCAATAGGTGCATTGCGTTATGGAGGCGTACAGCGTATCATTGCCACTACATTTAATGCACCTTTTTAGGTACATTACAATGTGTCATGCCCTGTGTATAATGCGCCTAGTTTTGATATATTACAGTTCATTTATATCGAGGATATAGCGTCAAAAATTTTTTGCAGCAAAATACACCAAAACTATGGCTCAATCGTATTGGGACATGTCGCCTTTAGTAAAACACATCTATATTATCATCAACAGCTGAAGGCATCATTGTGTTCTTAGGATCCATATCCATATAATCATCCTTACATAGATTGTAGTCAGCTTTCATCAACATTGGGTATTATTTACACTACAGTGCAAATTAAAACGAGAACAAAAGTATTTAAAATGTAAAAGTATTGCATAACTTTTTAGTTAAGCATGTAAGCTACATGATCTCATTGGTTTCAGTATTCTATGCTGCATTCCATTTGTGATAGTTCCCGGGTGCATTTGACAGATGAACACTTTATGCTAATAGGAAATTAATTTCTGCTGCCATAACTTTATAAAAGAAATCCTGAGATGAATTAATACGTATGACAATAATAAATAAATTACATGAATATTAGTGCAGGTTTTTCTTTCATGTTATATTTTAATTAGATATATTTGCTTACAATATGTGTGTGCATATATACAGTTGAAACCAGAAGTTTACATACATTATATAAATAGACACTATCTGACATGAAATCAGAATAAACCTTACCCGTTTTATGTCAATGTGGATAACCAAAATTATGTATATTTGCCAAATGCCAGAATAGTGAGAGAGAATTTTTGGGGGCATTTTTATTACTTTCTGCAAAGTCAAAAGTTTACATACACTAGGATTACTATGCCTTTAGCCCCTTAATGCCGAGGCTTTTTTTTTTTTTCATGTTCGTTTTTCCCTCCCCGCCTTTCCAAAGCCATAACTTTTTGACTTTTTCAACAACATAGACATATGAGGGATTTTATTTTGCAGGACAAGATGTACTTTCTAATGTTGTAATTCATATTACCATAGAATATACTTGAAGACCGCAAAAAAATTGTAACAAAATGTGAAAAAAAACATACTTGCGCCATGTTTGCAGGTGTTTTACTTTTAATGCAATATATCTTCGGTAAAAATGATGTGTTATCTGTATTCTACATGTTGATACAAATCCAACAATAACAAAAATGAACAGTTTTTGTTATGTTTTGGTACCGTAAAAAGATTCCAAACATTTTCTATGTTTGACATTTTTGCACGGCCGCGCCATTTTCTGTGACCAATAACTTTTTTTGAGCTAACACCTATGGACTTGGGTGAGAGTGTACTTTTTGCAGGTTGAAGTGTGTTTTTTATTGCTATAAGTTTGGAATATATGTGACTGTTTTGATCAAATTATTAAAATTTTTAGGGAATGGAGTTAAAAACCTGCAATTTTGACGTTTGGAATGTTTTCTGTTCTACGGTGTTCAGCGTAGAGGATAAATTATATATTTTAATAGATCTGATTTTTTCGGACACGATGATACCAAATACGTGTAACTTTTTTATTATCTTATTTTTTATTTGTAAAATGGCGAAAGGGAGGTGATTTCACCTTTTAATTTTTTTACACTTTAAAATATTTTTTTTACGTAAAGGGATTGTCTCACTACAAGGATGGCTTTTTAGGTTAAAGATCTTGCAAAAACAAGTCACTTTGCAATATATGTCCATTAACAGTATCCTACATATTCTGAGATATCCCCTCTTGTATGGGCTGCATCAGCTCCTCAGGTCACCATAGCTACAGACCTGCTTGATCTATCCTGATAGGCTGTAAGCACTGGTTGCTATAGCTACAGACCTGGCTTCTACCGCAGCCTAGTGGAAGCCAGTAAACACGCCCCTGAATTCAAATTGAAACCAAGAAAACAGGACTGAGGTAAGATGAATCAATGTAGTGAGACAACTACACTAGGGGGCATGATCATGTACACAGTCTAATGCATTGTAACACAATGCATTAGGGTGTACAAAGATTGTGGTTTTACTAATTTCTGCCTGGGGCAGGAAGTAGTAAAACAGAAAACATGGCGGCAATGGAGGCCTTCATAAGGCTTCCAGCTGCCATGTTAACTGATCAGGAGCCCGCGATTTCGACACGGGCGCGCAACTGGAGTGGAGTGCACAGCCCCGTTTCTCATTGATTTAGACCCTGTGGCCATCTTTGCCAATTCATCTAAGAGGTTAATCAGCCTGGAATGGCCTGCCAGCTCCATCCCACACTGAAACCGCTGAGTGTTAGCTGCAATTAACAGCTAACGCCCAGTGGCTATATAGCTGGACCACGCTGCGATCCTGCTAAAAAGCCCTTTATCGGCAGGGCATATTGATGGCACAGGTATCCAAGAAGCCTTTGCCGGTCGAGGACATACCTGTATATCCATTTGCAGGAAGTCACTTAACGCTGGAACGTACAGGTGCGTCCAATGTCAGGAAGGGGTTAAAAGGCAAAAAATAGAACAGAATAACTAAGCACAAGAAAGCAATATAGTGTTGAAACCTGCATGAACTGCAGAACATTAGGAAGGATGGTTAATGGTCAGCAACTGGTTAATGAATTTGTGGCATCTAACTCTGCCACTATTAGAACTTAGATGGACATGTGAAATACCAGTCTATGTAAATTTGCTCACATGTGCTCAGTAAAAGAACAGTATAACTGTTGCTGTATTGTATTAGTATTCAATGCTGAAATCCAGGTAATTCTAATGGGTTCACTTACTTTTTCTTGCAATTCTAGATAGATAGATTTAAATAAATATATACTTATCATACATGAAGTAGATAAAAATATTGATTTTGTTTTAACAATGCTGTTTAAAATCATAATTTTCTCGCCCCCACCAGATCTTGCACAGTATCTTCTGATTTTAATAACACGTTTCTACTTGAATATTTTATGAGATTCTCAATAAGTGAATAGATGTCTAATTTTACAGCTCTCTTGGTATGGGGCATGTTTAATTTTTATACTTGATTAAACACAAATTGACTTTTATCAAAATGGGTAAAATGACAAATACCAAAGTTCAGTTTGGATTCTATAGGCAAACTTCTCCTGTGTTAAAGCCACATGAGCAACGACACAAATTAATTGTTCCTGGGCCTCTAAGACTTCATCAAACAGATGTAAATTACATCATGCATGATTGGGCAGCTTTTTACCTTTGTGGGCTTCCTTCAGAGTAGACGCTTAATGATACAGATTTCCCTTGGATTTTGCCTATACCAGCAGAAAGGGAAATATTTGCAAGACATGAAACTATAGATAAAACCGAAATTTTCTTTGATAAAAGCAAGTGTTTCTGTATTAAGTACACCTGTTTATGCTGGATTGACACTTTATGTATCAGTAACACTTATGCCTTCTATCCCCTATAGATGACAATGGTAGAATTCTTTGAACCACAAGAGACAGCATCTGGCATTTTTACAACAACAAAAAAAAAATCACCGTCTTTTTTGTCACAATCCAAAAATCATAGACTTGTTATCATCAGGTGTGGCAATTGCTGCCTGAGATGTCTGAGAATCTTCAAAACATATCACAGGATAATTTTTCCTGGTTCTTTTATAAATGATATGGGGATATGAATGTGGCCATATTTGAAATTCTACTATTCAATCCTTCTGTACAGTCATTAATAAATATATTAAAAAGAATACAGTCCAATACTGAGCCCTGTGGTACCCCACTAGTAACAGTAATATAGTCTGAGTATGTACCGTTAATTACCACCCTTTGTTTTCTATCACTGAGCCAGTTACTTACCCACTTGCAAACATTTTCCCCCAGTCCAAGAATTCTCATTTTACTTACCAACCTTTTATGTGGCACAGTATCAATGCTTTAGAGAAATCTAAATATATGATATCCAATGTCTCACCCCGATCCAGTCTAGAACTAACCTCCTCATATGAACTGATGAGATTAGTTTGACATGACTGATCCTTCATAATCCCATGCTGGAACTGCATTATACATTTATTTTCAGTGAGATATATCTCTTAGAAAACCTTCAAACAATTTACTTACAACAGAGGTTAAACTTACCAGCCGTTAGTCTCTGGGATCTCGTTTTGATTTTTGCAAAGCACCAGTCTTTTAGGGCATACCCTATTACTATAAAGTCCATAAATATTAAAAACAGGGGCCTATCTATCACATTACTCAATTTCCTTAGGACACAAGGGGTGTATACCATCAGGACCTGATGATTTGTCTATTTTAATCCTCTTGATTCATAGCTGCACTTCTTCCTGGGTTAGACAAGAAATATTTAAGTTGGAGTTTACCTAATCCCTCTGCTCATCAACAGGAAGGTCATTTTCCTCAGTAAATACAGTGGAGAAAAAATTGTTTAATAGGTTTTCTTTCTCCTTATCACCCTCTACAATACCTCCCTCACTACTTTATAAAAGGACATTTTTAGTTTTAATTTTTTTACTATTTATACAGTTAAAAATATTTTGGGGTTAGTTTTACTCTTCTTAACAATATGCATTTCTGTCATTATTATCATTATTTTACATGCTTTTTTTTTACTTATAGCTTTTTAGTGCCCTCCTGTATAAGTAGCCTAAACACCTTGTCTTTGTGATTTATTGCCTCCTTTACATCCTTGTTGATCCACATTGTTTTTTTCCTGTTTATAATCACTTTATTTCCATAAGGTATGTACCGCTCACAGTGGGCGCTAAACACGTTTTAAAAAGTCTCCCATTTAATATCTGTTCTGTTATTTTTGAAGACCTTGTCTCAGTCAATGCAGTTTAGGGCCTCTCTAAGCTGATTATGATTAGCCTTCCTGAAATTCAATATTTTTTATACTGTGGTCACTATTTTATAGGTGCCCCCCAACCTGAACCTTTGTTACTCTGTCAGGTCTGTTAGTTAATATTAAGTCCAGAAGGGCCTTTCCTCTAGTTGACTCCTGCACCAGTTGGGAAAGGTAACTATCTTTAGTATTTACAAAAACCTGTTTCCCGCAAGAGAACAAAGAGTGACTTTTGATCACTATATTTACTATTTTGCCATAGGCAAACTTAAACTCTATCAGTTCTCTATCTA
This sequence comes from Phyllomedusa bahiana, assembly GCA_025379985.1. Classification (NCBI taxonomy): domain Eukaryota; kingdom Metazoa; phylum Chordata; class Amphibia; order Anura; family Hylidae; genus Phyllomedusa; species Phyllomedusa bahiana. Next base: position 73,725 of record JAODAL010011878.1, on the reverse strand, counting down.
TAAAACACTAAAACGTAACTTTTATTATGTATAACACTTAACCTCTATACGCACTATTTAAAAACCTGATTTCTAACCTCTCAATATATCTCTCTCTACTTCTGAAGGAATAGCTCCCCTTCTATTATCAAGTCTGGTGGAACCCCACCTATTAACAGGAAAACCTTATATACAGTCATTTACCAACTCCAGTAAGGGATCCCAAGCATCCTACTAGGGCAGTCATCCCTAATCTAATGTACATAAAACATATAAGGTGTTCTTTCTGATACCCTCTGCAGCGGGTAACACTTGTGGACAGAGGTGAGAAATCACAGTTTAAAACGTCATGCCTGACCTCCCCAACATGTTTCACCAGCTAAACTGGCTTCATCAGGGGTTAGAAGTCCGGTCCCATGTGGTCTAAGCTCACTTCCTTTTATATCATGTTAGGTACACACCCTATTCAAGTGCTCACCAATTAGCCATCTGAGAATCCACAAAACCCACTCCCCCTTCCACTCTCCTGCACGCACACTGATACAATGTGCTGCTGCTGCCGCTGTCACCATGCTCCCATAAACAACATTTCTCAGACAAGTTCACCATCTCCATAGCGGGCTTGCGCCCTATCTTACCATGCTGCCCACGCCCACGTACTGTATCAATGGAGATATCTGCCCTGGCTGTGATGGACTTCTCCAATTCCTCATGTTATAGGTCTGCGTGGCTACCTAGAAGGACTAGAATTACTTCCAAGCACACTACAGCTTTATCACCTCCATGAACCCTATCTCCTCCTGTCTTATGCATATTCATTGGGAATACATACTCCATAATTACTCATTGAAGTACACTATTGTCCTTAGTCCTTCCAAAAAACCCCTTCTCCTCTACATTAATATACATATTAATTTTAATAAAGGGGATACATCTCCATTGTACGTAACTATTGTCTTAGTTCTTCCATAAACCACTCTCCTTTTATGTATTACAGTTCATTTAAAAGCTGCAGGCCTTGGTTAGCCCCCCCTCCCTCCTGCAACTTCACCTCCCACCTTCCCCATTAAAAATTCTTTCTTACAGGTCATGGCTAGCTACCCAATTCATTACGTTATAATGGGAGCATGCAATAATCCACGCAGCGAGCAGAAACAATAAATCCATACATAAATAGATGTATACATGAATAGTTGGTAATCTACTCCTGAGCTGCGTCTCGCCACAATAACGCGAGTGCATATATTATATGATTCCGTTGCCAACAACCTCTTCATGCACAGAAATAATATACAAACATCCCAATTTGTTAAATAGAAACCGTGGCCTCACGTAACCAATACCTTTCATCATTGCAAAACACAGGGAAAATGAGGGATAACGTGGGGATAGAGAGGGGGCAGTAAGGAGATGGGGGGAGGAGAAAAAAAAACCCATGTGAATTCTGATGCTCCTATAGTCATATATTCAACCGTGCTATATACCACTGACCGTACTTATTCACATATATTATGTTTCATCAAAAATTATATATGGAATCAGCAAGATTAAATAAATGCTGAAAATAAAAAACCTTCATTTAGGCCTTTGGGGTTCAAAGTATTGAGTCTATATATCCATCTTCCCTCTTCCTGCAACAAAACTACATCCAGATCGCCCTTTCTTTCCCCTAGCTTTTTCACACAGATGCCCCAAAATTTTAGCACCTCTATTTCACCATTATGTACTTCCAAAATGTGCTCGCTAGGGGGGTTTCACCCTCTAGTTTTAATAGTACTCAGATGTTTCGAGATCCGACGACGAAACTCCTGTATGGTTTTTACCCACATAGATCTTGGGCAAGTACCACCCCCAAACCCAGTTATTGCCAAACAAATCCCATAACTGTTAACAGTTAATTATCATGTCTTATCTCAAGTCTCTCTTATCAATGGATGTAACAAATCTCTCTTAGTTTTCATATATGCAAAAAATACTTGTTGCTTTGAGCCCACTCGTGCTGACATGTTTTATTTTGCCATCTCCCTCAAATTGAACTATGCTACAATTTCACTCACCCTAGATGTTTTTCCTCATTCTATAGTGACACTTGATATTTAGAAACTCAGAGAAATGGTCTGCCTCAGAATTGCAAGTATGCATAGTTACTTCATTCATTGGCTCTTAAACATCAAGGATACTCTTGTTACGATTAATTGTTTTTGCAAATTGCTTACGTGTTTTATAGAACCTGCCTGGTTTAACATGTTACGCTTCTCAAACATTTTTTTGGATAACCTGCCATGAAAGCATTACATCATCTTCACTTGCCCTAATGGAGCAACAAGCCTATGAAAGGTAATGGACCAGTTAAGAAGTGGGCATGGATGTAAAGTATTGGTCAGCCATTTTCATAGTCTGAAGCTTGTTATACATAATTGAAGATCCAAAATCTGAGAATTTCAAAGGTGATTGTTTCATTGTATTCTATTCACTGATACTCCTTCAATAATCTTGCCTAGTCCAAAAACACTCATCCTGCCCCCTCCTCTTATATTTCAATGTTCGAAACAATAGCATTTAACCTAAAAAATTGCAAACTGCGCACAGACTGTGCCTATGTGTCCTATGGTGTAAAAGTGCCTACAAAAAAAGTTAGGTACAAAACAATTATCTAAACTGTAAAACAATCTTTCTCGTAAAATTGTACATCTTTGTTCAAAATATATGTTAAGGCCAGAGTACTATGCCTTAATTATAGGGCTTTACGTCCAACACTTGAAGAATTATTTCAACTAATAATCTTCGAATTACACAACCCTCTTTAATAATATGAAGGAAGCTAGTGACTCAAAGGGCATCAGTTACCGTCTAAGTACGTGCTATTGTTTAAATTATTTCTACCTGAATCTATCGTCTTCGGTATTGGCACAACCTCTTTATGCACTTCTGGTAATGCATAAAAGTTAGCAATAGTAGGATTCACATTTAACATAAATTTCTTCTCATCCTCAGTAATTATTTTTTCTCAATTCCCAGTCAAAATCCTTTTTATTCCTTCAAATATCATGGTGGGATCTTTAAAAAGCTCTCATATGTTCTGAATCATCAAGTATTCTCTATAGTCACTTTTATTTAAGATGACAATATTACCACCCTTGTCACTGGGTTTGATTACTATCTCCCTGTGAGATTGTAATTCTGCAATAATTGTTCCTCCCATTTTAAATTTAAAGAAGATAGTTGTCGTCTGAGTGCTAGTTTCTTTATATCTTGTGTTACTACTTCCACAAACGTATCCAATAAATTATATTGTGATATCGGAGGTGTATTCCTAGATTTTGGTTTCAAATTTGTCAAGGGTATATCTAGAATTATGGGGTCTCCTTCACCTTCAACCTGCAATTGTTCAAGATCACCCAATGTTTTTTCCTCTAGTTTCCTAAAGGTTTGCTCATCATTATTTTTCATTTTATGATATTTATGTAAAGCCAACCTTCTAGCAAAGAGATTAATATCTTTTACCCATACAAACTCATTAAATTTGCGCATGGGAGTAAACGTAAGGCCATATGCCAATACCTGTTTTTGATTTTCCGTTAGTCTATGAGAGGATAAATTAATCACTTGAAGTGCTCCATCCTTTGTTATTTCTGATAATTCCCCTTCTCTCCATCCCTCAAGAGAATCCTTGGTTGTTCTAACAAAAGTGGATGCATTTGCATTTTTGAATGCTCCTGAGGTTGAGTTTGCATTGTGTTCACAACTTGTCCATTCCCTGCCACTAATGGCATATTTGTATTGCCATTTGAAATCATTGCCTGTACTCCCATACCATGGGCCACTACACCACAGGATGCAGAATAGGATAATGTATTTAAGGTTAGTGTTATACATAATAAAAGTTACGTTTTAGTGTTTTATAGATAGAGATCTTATCCATTGGGCTCACTAGCCACTTGCCGGGAGCATGACAGGCATAGGGGCTCCAGGTGGTAAATGTATGTCCCCAGAATCCAGGGCACATGCTCTGTATCCCTTGGTCAGTGCTACTTATTTAACTGTTTGTGTGTTCTTAGAACAAACAAACAGTTTAAAACTAAGGCCATCAGCTCTCTGCCTTGCCAATTAGTCATGTAGGATGTGGACTGCCTACAAGACGTCAGCAGGGTGTCCCAATGAAGGCAGCATGATGATATGGGTGTGCTTAAGAGTGGCCTTATGAGGTGTCCTTTTTGGGCATAGCTAGAGGTATGGCCTAATATGACGTCATATATTTGGGCAGGGCCCAATGCACTGCTGTGCTCAGGGGCCCATAATGCTTTTAAAATGGCCCTGCAAGTGGTGTCATATGACAGCAATACAGTATAAAATCTCATTCCATCTATATGGTGTTGACTCTATAGATTAACTTTAATGACAAAAGTCAGTCTTTGACAAAAGTCAGTCTTTGTCTTTGGAGCTAAAAACCCTAGGAAGCCCAGTGTATTTTTAGAGATACATTTTACTTTACACATGAACCACTTTAACTTCTTGTTCGGCACTTAAAATATGTACTCGTTCTCACTATGTTTTTTCACTGGCTCACAGGCAGTTTGCAGTCACTCTGTCTCCTCAGGATGTGAGTGGTTCTACAGCAGTGATTAGCATATTCAACTTCTCAGCAGCAAACAATAAATAGATTACAGATAAAGGCAGCCTTTTGAAACCTCACAGGTCTAGTGCCTTTTGTTTACTCAAGTTAACCTTGTTAGATCTAATTGCTTGAAGTCCGGCCCTGGGGGGAGGTCAAACCATGCTCTCAGCTCTCTCAGCTAATCAGGTAACAGATGTCAGTCTGGTATACAGGTACCCATAAAAACCCGTGTGCTCTCAGAGAGCTGTTAAATTGTCTCTTATCTCATGACTTAAGTAAAATCTATTGACCAATGTATTTAGAAAAGTCTTCATTTACAGCTCCCTTTACGTTGAAAGCTAATCTTCGTAGTGAGAAAATTCCTCTAATTTTAAACATTTTCTGATTTTGCTTCCTTTCAGAGTTAGAGTAGTTCTCATCTCCTGCTTTTGTACACAACTTCCCTAGGTTACCAACCACTTAGCTCTAGCAGTGCCAGTCTGGTGACAACCTCGCAGATGTGCATTATTAGCAGAATGGAGCTTGCTTCTTATACTCTTATCTTTCTCACTGATAGAAACTTTACCCATTCAGTCAATTAACAAAAAGAAGCCTTTGATAGTCTATCAAAGATTCTCTGCAGCTAAGGCTATGTCTGTACAGCACAGAAATACTGTCAGATTTTCGGCAGATTCAGTACCCTGTGCTGCGTAGATAGCAATGAAAAATCCGTGCTGTAGTCTATTTTACCGACAGATTTAAAATCTGGTGGAATATGCCACATGTTGTATATTCCGCTCGGATTTGCTGCTGGCCCCATATGTTGAATGTATCGTGCCGATGGCAAATCCGAAAAACTGGCATAAGCTTTTGCGCAAATCTGCAACAAAAACCGCGGTCCAGCAATGTCAAAATATCTTTTGGATTTTGGACGGCATTTTGACCTGTGCCTAATGGTGTATCTTGGCAGCTATCAGCATGTAAGTTTTTCTCTGTCACTAGATTCTTACTCTTATGACAAATACAGATCTACTAGTTCATATTCATCAGCAGCATCCCCATAGCAGACTCAACTAGAAATAGGAGCTGGGAGACTGAAATGTCAGTATATGCTGTAGATCTGGCCACAGCCTAAATAAAAAGTGTGAGCCTGAAGAGGCTGTGAGGAGTGAAAACAGCTAGATAACCCTTTTTAGCCATTAGATTCCACATGCCAGATAAACATTACATGTCATTGGTGCTCAACAGTATCAGCAGATAGCAGTAGCTTGTAGCACTTGTTCTTTAGGTTGGAAACGCTTTTGGTTTGAAACGCGTAGCCAGGGGCATGCTCCTTTCATTTACCTGTATTTACAAAGATTTATTCAAAATAAAGCTGTTATTTTAGAACGCTGGAGCACCTATTCTTTGGAGGAACTCATTAGCTGAAGAACCGCAGGTGGTCGGCGGCTCCAGGCATAACAGGCAGAGAGTGGAGGAGATCGGCAGGACGTGAATGAGACTCGGACCATCCTAAGAATACACAAGGGCTATTAAATGGAGAGAAGCTCTGGAACAGCTGGCCAGCAGAGGAGCGATTCAACAGCACATGGACATGGTGAACCTCTATATACTACTTATGTGTAAGGAATTAGACTGTTCCTTTCAGGTTTTCACACCTTCTGATCTAGCCTCAGCCTGGGCTTCGAACAGAGTCAATCAGGCTCTCGTACCTTTCTCCAATCTGTGGCTGAGGCGGCGTATTTAAACCTACCTGTCCCTTGGGCCAGGTACCTGTGATTGCTCCTTAATTCTAGACTTGTTTTTTTTGTTCTGAAGTTTATTTCCTGGCTCACGACTTTCGTCTGTTTTCCAGTGACTTTTCTGCCCCTCAATTTGGTTATTAGGTGCTCTCCTGGTATCTGACCTTGGCTTGTCAGACTATGTTTGTTTGTCTTGTATGCTCAGTTATTTCCCAGTTGTTTTGTCGGTCTTCCCTATTTGCATTTGTCTTTTTACACCCTTCTGGCCAGGCAACATGGGTGTCTAGCAGCCAAGTCAATCCTACTTTGCAGCAGGCTCTGGTGAAAACCTATAGGAAGCCTAAGGCCGTGTTCACACGGCTTATTCAAGCCGTAATTGCAGGACGGATCCCGCCCGCAATACGGCTTGAATAAGAGGCGGGGGTGGGGCGGGGGCGCGGCGGGGGAGCTACCCGCCGGCCCCATAGACAACGCATTATTTACGGCGCGTACGCGCCGTAAATAATGTACATGTCACTTTCTCCCCCCGCGGCGGATTCGCCGAGCGGGGAGGAGCGACAGAATCCATAGTTCTCTATGAGAACTGTGGATTACCGTAGTTACTGGGACGGATTGGAGCCATACTGCAGCGCAAATACGGCGTGCAGTACGGCTCCAATCCGTCCCAGAATAAGCCGCGTGAACGAGGCCTAAGACTTTGCTGCCCAGAGAGTGGCTGATTGCAGAATACAGTTTAGAGTGGGATTTCGTGGTTCTTTCTTCTTTCTGTTTGTTTGGGGAATTGCTTGTGTGACATTTCCACTAAACTAAATGAATGCGAAACAGTGTCACACATCTTTTCTCATTCCGATCAGAACCTCTGCAGCAAGATCGCAAGTTGCCGATCGGCTAATGTGGAGGCTGGAAGTCCTGTGAAGGCTCCTATTGCTTCCATGTTTCCTGTTTTGCTACTTAATGCCCCACGCAGGAATTAGTAAACATATCATCTTTGTAAACCTTATTACATTGTTTATGCAACGCAATAGGCTGTATTATTTTAAATAAAATAATTAAAAAGCTACACATAATTGGTATCACTGCCGTATCAGTAAAAGTCAGATCTATTAAAATATAACATAATTTATCCCGTACGCTGAACCCTTTAGAAGAAAACAAATTCCAAATGCTTAAATTGTGGGGGGGGGGAGAGTGTTGTCATTTCAGGTCCCCTAAAAATTAAAATTAAAGTGATCGAAAATCACTATCCCAAAATATTACCAACAAAAAGTACACTTCATCCGACAAGAAATGCACCTTCAGTCAGGTCCACAGGTCGGAGTACGAAAAAGTTATTGGTCGCAGAAAATGGTGCTGCAGTGCAAATTAAAAAAAAAGAAAATGTTTGTATTTATGGTACTATAACATAATGGATCTTAATGGATCCTACATACTTGATATTGTCGGAATCATATCAGCCTGCAGAATACAGATAATACACCAGTTATACCAAAGAGGGAATGCAATAAAAACATAACACCCACAAACATGGCAGAAGTCATTTTTTTCACATTTTGTCCCACTTAGAATTTTTTTGCGTCTTCCCAGTATATTCTATGGTACGATGAATGACACCATTAGAAAGTACATCTTGTCCCGCAAAAGTAAAAGCCCTCATATGTCTATGTAAATTGAAAAATAAAAAAGTTATGGCTTTTGGAAGACGAGGAGGAGCCTTTTTTTTTTTTTGAAAGTTTTGAGGGCTTTTAAAATGTATTAAAAATGCTTTAATTTAAAAAAAATAAAAATTTGTGTTGTTATTTTAGTAACTTTTACCTCTTACTTTTACACTAAAAATATTAAAACACGCAGAGGCATCTCCAAGCACTGTCATAGTGTTGCCAACCCCTTACTAAATGTTGTATTTCAGAGAAGAAACTACATTATGATTCGAAAACACAGTAGCCCTTCCTTCTGGCAGATTTTTCTGGTATTGAGCTTGGTATGTGTGTCACAATATATAGATAAATATATATATCTTGTACATAGACATACTTGTATAAAGTCTGTCCATGTATTCACATGTTAATGGCCAGGGCAGCAATTCTTAAAAGAGTTTTATCATCTGTCTGTTTCGCACCTGCTCTTCACAGGCAGCTTCAGACTCACACTTCACAGGCTGTGGTTGGTTCTATTGCATTGATTTGCATATAACCTCTGCTATTCTTAGCTGACCCTGCTACAGTGACATGAGGGAAGGAGGTTTATAAACTGCAGTGCACAAAACTATAAAGCTCTAAAAAGTTCTAACTTGTCAGTAACATAGATAAACAAGCTCCTGTGCTCAAGATAACACACAATAGGGAGTGACATCATCATGATCGGACAGGGCAGCTGGAGCACTGATAGCAGAAAGAGTTGGTCAGTACCCTACTGAAGCTTGTGTAAGTAAGCAGGAGATAAGATTTCCTCTATCCAGTAAACAAAGCAAAATCAGAACAGCAATGTTTTTGGCAATACCTTTGCCTGTATGTTTAAAGCTAACCATGGTGGTAAGAAAACCCCTTTAAAGTTAAGGAAGTGGGAAAATTGGGCAAGTGTAAAGACATAATGACTTTGTGGTGGCTGGACACTGCCTCAAAGTATCTCCAAAACGTTTGGTGTTATGGGATGTACAAATCATTACATTATATAGTATCTGAAAAAATACCACAAACACAGAAACACATCTTTTGAATAATGTATTAAGGAAGCCATTAAAAAAAATGCCAACAATATTTCATACAGTTAAAAAAAAAAAACATTGGGTACAGTAGTCCTTAACCCCTTAAGGACCAGGCGTTTTTTTTTTTTTGGTGACACGTTCGTTTTTCCCTCCTCGCCTTCTGAAACCATAACTTTTTAATTTTTCCACCTACATAGACACATGAGGGCTTTTATTTTGCAGGACAAGATGTACTTTCTAATGGTGTTATTCACTATACTATAGAATATACTGGGAAACCGCAAAAAAAATTCCAAGTGGGGCAAATTGTGAAAAAAAATGTATTTTCACCATGTTTGCGAGGGTTTTGCTTTTACGGCGTTCAATCTTCAGTGAATATAATGTGTTATCTGTATTCTACTGGTTGTTACGCATCCGGCAATATCAAACATGTAGGGTTTCCGTTATGTTGTGGTACCGTTAAAAATTTCAAACATTTTCTATTTTTGAAATTTGCACCACGGCGCCATTTATGCGACCAATAACTTTTTTGTACTAACACCTACGGACGTCAGTGAGGGGGCATTTATGCAGGCTGAAGTGTACTTTTTATCGCTAGCAGTTTGGAATGCATGCAACTTTTTTGATCATTTTTATTCCATTTTTTCAGTGACGTAAAATGACCAAAAAATGCAATTTTGGCGTTTGGATTTTTTTTCTTCTACGGTGTTCAGTGTACGGGATAAATGATGTTATATTTTTATAGATCGGACTTTTTCGGATGCGGCGATACCAAATATGTTTAACTTTTTATTATTTTAATGATTTTATTTGTAAAATGGGGAAAGGGGGGTGATTTGAACTTTTAATACTTTTTTTTTTGTACTTTGAAACTTTATTTATTTTTTTTATTACTTTAACATTGAGGCCACCTATGGTACTTGACCACTAGGTGGCGCGATTGTTAATACAACCTAATACATTGCATAGGCAATGCATTAGGGTGTACAAAGATGGCGGTTTCCCCCCTTCTGTCTGCGGACGGAAGTGGGGCAAACCGGCCAGGGTAAGTGACGGGAGCCTTCACAAGGCTCCCCACCACCATGCCCAGTCGTCGGATCAGCGCAGGTGCCGATGACCGTACCGATCGGTGCGCAGCACCGATCGGCGCTCATTCAGGCGCCGCGGCCATCTTTGGCGCGGTGTCTGATTGGTAAAACAGCGCCAGTGGGTGGATCCACCCACCGGCGATTTGCCGCTAGCACCCGGCGGCTGTGCGGGGGGGTCACGGCGCGATCCCCCTGCAAAGCCCCTTAGCGGCCCTGGGACGTACTCATACGCCCAAGGTCGTTAAGGGGTTAAAGGATCTGCTGCTAATGTCTTGGTCCCATCTATCACAGTACACTTTCAGAGGTCCTGTGGAGTTCAGGATGATTCGGACCTCTTTTTGATGCACAATATTAGGCAGGAAATGTTAAAGGGGTTGTATCATTTCATTAAATGGTCTTCAGAATGGTCTTCATAATAAGGGGACAGTGAAAACAAGCAACTTTGCAATTAGATGTCATTAGCAAAGCTGTCTTGTTATCACAGTATTCCTTATCTTCTGTTTCTGTTTACACCTATATCCAGTGCTGGTCGGATCCCTCCTCCTTGCATTTCACTAGCTGAGAGCTCATTTACATTCTGTCAGACCCCTTTCGGCTGTATTCACGGAGCTTGCATTTCTGCCTTTCCCTCAAAGTAAGGGACCGGTACATTTTCACTCTGCACAGCCAGAAGAAACAGAATTACACTGCAATCAGGAATCAGCACAATTGTGTATCGATTCCTGCCTCTCTGACTCAGAGTTAGGAGCCACAGCAATTTCTCTCTGCACACCTAGCAGAAACCTACTGCAGCATAGTCTACAATCAGAATACAACACAGTTGTGTCTCGGTGCCGAAATCTCCTGCATAGAAGGGAGATCTGTGCGGTTCATAGAAAGCTAGGTTCAACTGTAACAAATCTCCAGCTGTGAGAGGAGAAGAGATCAGTGCTCAGTCTAGATTGAATGCAGCCTGTGGTATGTATACAGCTCTTACAAAATAAGACTGCAGGGAGAGACACAATGACATGTGAACTCAGAGAGCAGGGGAGGAGTCTCGGGAGCCAGCATGAACAGTGAAAGGGGATGATGTCACCCATCTGGCAGGGGAAGAAACGCCCCTGCATTTCTAGAGTTGAGAAGCTGAGAGCAGTATGAATCAGTCGACCTAAAGAAGCGATCCATCCCCTTTACTGTTATGGCTGATTGATGCATAACATTGACAGCCTTTGGCTTTAAAATCTGCGGTGAGCCTGACAGGGTTATATGCTTGGGTTTGGTATGAACAATTTTTGGATAGTAGTATAATAGTGCTTTATTTAAATATTAGCATACATACATGGGGACGAAAAATGTCTGCTTTTATTTTATTGGTGTTCAAGCTTATAAAATGCATTCTATAAAGATTGACAGTTATTTTAGATATTTGGAAAATAAGTTGTCAAGCTCGAGATCCCATTAGGATTTCCAATATTTGCCATTTTTACTGATGTTTTCAAATCCTGTTTTATGTTGTATTTCAGTTTTGTGTTTTATTTCAGTCATAAAGCGAGCAAAATCTTGTGTGTACATATAAAGCCGGAGAAGACTGTTAGGTCAAGTGCTAAATGGCTGGAGGCAGGTGAAACTAATTCAGCATATTTCTTCTCTAAGGAGACAGGGAATTCGAGTAAAAATGTATGCTTCGCTTCAACTCTGCTGGTAAAACCTCTGCATAACGCTATTGAAATTTCACACTGCCTCTGCTTCAAATAAATTGCTGCATACTTCTAAAGCTCATGCATAGAACTGTAAATGACTCCCAAGAATTTATATAATTTTTTCTTCTTGAAAAACTCGGCAGCTCTCATTTTGTCTTGCACATTTAAATGCTGGGAATCCAATCCTTAAAACGAATGCACTGCAGCTCTCTTTTCCCCTAAGAGTGGGAGCTTTTCATTCTGTGAAATATAACCGCTGAGGATAGTAAACGCTGCTCAAGTTAGCTTCCCATTAATTGTGGACATCCCTGCACACCAATAATACAATACAAGTAATACAATTACTTAAACAAGCATTATGAGATCAGGAAGCTGGAAAACAACATTACTGTAACTGGTTAGTTCTAGTAGTGTGAAAAAGATAGTGATACAAATTAACCTTCCTAGAAAAAAATTGCTCTGGGAATCTATCAATAATGCTTTTAAAATAATTTTGAAATTTAGTACAAAATTTAATGCAAAATAACGGGAAAAGGGTTAAAACACAATTCTACAAACTCAGTTATGTCATGAATCAGGTGGACCCACTGAGTTTCCTATGGATTTGGTTTGAGGCTAGAGAAGGCAACAGAGCCTAAGGGTACCACAAAGTAGCAGATGCCTAAAAAGTTTTTTTTATTTCTCTTACAAATAATTGAATGTAGTAAACATACAAAACTCATAACAGTAAAGGTTTACTCTATTGTATGTATAAAGTGGACTAGTAACAGTTGTATACTGGCTCTGGAGTCTGATGAAGCCTAAAGACCACATTCTACCAAGAGCAGAGATCAGTATTATACAGTTGTAAGGACCTTATAACAGATGATGCATTTAGCTCAGGAGGAAAATATTAAGGGAATTTTATTTTAAAGGTTGACACTGGTTTTTGGGGCCCAAATCCAAAAAATCATATAGTAGGTTTAAGATATTAAACCCCCATCCATGTTTCTCATTTTTAAATGTTACAACCAAAAACTGGAATGTATTTTATTGATATCTTTTGTAGAATAACACAAAGTATCAAGTATTTATGAAGTGTAAAGAAAATTATACATGCTTTTCCATATTTTTGCAAATTAAAAAATTTAAAAGTATAAATTAGTAGATAGAGTACATTGGATACCTAAACGCACCCAGACAAGGAGAGCTGAGGGAGCGCAGAGATCCACAGCCAGGGTAGAATCTTTCCACATGACCCTAAAAACCCCTATTTTTGGGCTACCATGACCAATGTACCCACACCCTTTTTGCCCCCCCCCCTCCCAAAAAACGGAACAGGGGTTGGATAATTGGCCACACAGCCTTTTATTAACAAAACAAGTAACAAACAAAAATCCCTAAACACAAAGGGTACCGAAGAACCCTAAAATACCCATTTTCCCCCATTACCCCTTTCCCCAAAAGCCATTTGCCACCACCATAACTACACTTGGGCGAGTCCTTGGGAGCGTGATTTCCCCCAAAAAAACCAGGGTCTGGAAAAACTCCCCTCCTTCTCACCCCACCCCCAAAAGCCCCCAGCCGTCAACCCCCGGCTTCGGGCACCAAAAGCCACCTCAGGCGCAAAACCATTCTTGCCCGCCCCCAAGGATTTTCCCCTGTGGAGCCCCAACCTTTCACCAACGGGTCCCCAAACAACTGGGGCCAAGGGGACCTGACTCCCCCACTAATTTCCACCACCCCAAGGCCCCAAAAACCCGCCACCCCGGACACCCTTTCCCCCAATACAATCCCCCCCCCAAAAACCCCCCAAAACACCAAAAGGGGGGGTGGGGGGGACAGTTCGAATGCCGCCAAAACTCTGCCACGCGGGGGGGGCCCGGGCCAAATATTAAACCCCCCCCCCCCCACACCCGTGCGCTTACTCCCCCCCCTGCCCTTTTACGCCAGGGCCCGGGCGCGCCGGCCATGGGGTTCCCCCCACTAGGGCTGCCCCCCCATGTCCGGCCCCCGTCCTTACACAAGCCAAAACCCCATCTTTTGGCTATCCTGCCAATGTACCCACACCCATTTGCCCCCCCCTCCCCAAGAAGACACTGAGACATGGGTTGGATAAGTTGGCCACAGCAAAGGGGACCAAAACCCCCTCAGGCGGCTAAAACCCTTTTTGCCCGCGCAAGGACTCTGCCCTTGGAGCCCCAACCTGGTCACTCAACAACGGACCCAAACGGACCCACTCCCCCCCCCAAATTTCCCCACCTCCCAAACCCCAAAAAACCCCCAACCTACCAAACGTGCTCCTTTTGAGCGCGACGCCCCCACCAGTCCCAAAGCTCTCTCATTCCGCCCAAAACCATAAACCCTAAATCCAACCCATTGGGGTTTTAAGTAAACACATCCCCTCCCCAAAAATCTCCCCACCCCCGGTTCCAATCCCTATGCCCCCACAAAACCCCCTTTTCCAGCCACAAATGACCCAGAGCCCTATTTTGCTCGATTGACCTGTAAGAAATTTCCCTTTCCTCCATGCAGCCTACACAATATCCAACAAACCGTCGTCACCTCGGGGTAAAGAGACAACAAACTAACAAGTCATGTCGCAGTCCCGATTAAATCCCGAAAGGATAAACCCCAGGACATTACCCCCAATTGAAAGACCACAAATCGGGGGGCCACCCGCCCAGAGGTACGAAAAAACCAAAACATTGACTCCAAACCATTCCCCCGTTTTTCCCAAACCCCCCCGTATTTTTTCGACCTCTTCCAGAAAAACCCACTGACGCCATTCCCCGCATTTTCCCCTCTCGGGCACCCCAAAGCACGAACGAGTGACCATAGATCCAAACCAGGAAACACCCTGAAATGACAGATTCATACACAAACAGCAACACATTTCATAAATAGGAACAAAATACTGCCCCCCAAACCATCCGCGTTTATTACCAACCCGACCCACCCCCCCAACATAACTTACGAAGAGGGGGGATGTATAACCGTAACGATCGGGTTTTCCCCCTCCTATCTGGCGCACTGCAGCCCCGTCCAACCCCCAAAACCCCCCCTCCATGGCGGGCCCCCAAACCTTAAAGAGTGGGGGGCAAATTCGTCGGATCCAACCCCAAATGTCCCCCCGCCCGTCGAAACAATCGTAAACTGGAACCGTGATAAGAAACTACCGTCCGCGTGAACCAGCATTGGGGCCGGGAAGCCTCCCCCCTCTGGCATACTGAAATTAACAAAACAATGTACCGCACATTAGCGCCCCCCGACTGCTCCCAGGCGCACCAATTTCCCTTTTTTGACCTCCCGGATGCAACTTGAAGACCCCCGGAGCGCAAACTCTACGACCTCCAAAAACAAACCGCCCAGCCACCCTTCCTACTTGGAACAAACAGTTCCCCAATCCTGGAGCTCCCCAAAAAAAAGGCCATAGAAAACGCAAGGTGAAAAAGAGTAACCTCACTACCTAGGAAGAACAGAAATCCAACAGCTATTCTGCCCTAGTTTCACTAAAAGCTGAAACACAACCGGGCGACGCCTAGCCACCTTGCGAAGATCCCTTTCTGTAACCTCTCAAAATCCTGATGTACCAAAAATGATTTTTGTAACATCATTCATTCCCCGAACCATAAAACCAAAAAGCCAAGGCCGATATAAATCGAGATACCTGGACCCGCCGGCCATCCCTCATTAGCCGCAAGCCCAATGCATGTCAAAACATCGTGAAGAAAAGTGGACCTACAACCCGCTCCAACCAACGTTCTACAGCGTCCACAATGCAGCGTAGGCAGCCCAGGTTCCTTTTGCCTAGCGACGATTGGAACACAACCGTTTTGGCGAATCAAAACCACTGTCCCACAATTCCTGGTGCACTCCAATCCCCTTCCAGTCCGCCTCCGGAGCCAGTTCCCGCAAGCGCTCGCAACTGTGAATGAGATAAATCATTGGGCCAGGTCATTTTTGACCCAGGAACATGTGTCGGTCCTACAATCCACATATTAAGCTCAAACACCTTAACACCAGATGAACGCATATAAACAAAGACTGGAGAGAGAAGATGCGATAAACCGAATTAATCACGCTGAACCACACTCATAGTAATCACAAATGAAGAACGGATCTTTCTTGTTCCTAAATTGTTTCGCCGCCAGAATTTTCAACCGCCATAATATCGGGAAACTAGTTCCAACAGGGGGCCTAAGTTCCTAACCAGCCCGCTTCAACCAAAACCCAGGCCCAACGCCCCGCACAACCCATTGCCCCTTGGCAGTAAGCTCCAAACCCCACACTCCTCGTCGTATCAGTAAAGGCTTCCAAGTCTGCATTAGAGACAGCCCTATCCAATATGATAGATCGCCCGTTATAACATTCCAAAAAGGAATGCCCCCACCTCAAGTCCTGCTTCATCCCCCCAGTCACACGAAAAAAAATGCTGCGGCCCTAACCCCTGCCGTTGCCCCCGCCAAACGTTTGAGAAGAAAACACCCTTCCCATGGGCATGATGCGGCAGTGAAATCAGCTTGCCCAAAAGGGACTGTAAGTTCCTCAGCGTTACTTTCTTGCTTCTCAGAATCTTCCCTATCTCCTGCCGCATATCCTCCAGCTTGTCCTCCGGCAAGCTACTTCCATGAGGCAAGTGAATCAATCCCTAAATGCCCAAGAAATGAATAACCGTAGTCGGGCCCTCCTTCTTTTTCAGGGCCAATTGGAACCCGAAATGACCCCTCTACCGCATTGCATCGATCCAACAGCAACCCGCATACCCTGAGTCCGCTGGACCAGGGCAGAGAACGTTCATCCGATAGTGGATGACGGAAGGCACCCCTGAGGACAACCCGGACCCCCCAGTTCCAGAAAAAAGAACTGAATGCTTCAAAATAGAAGCATGATATCGAACCTCCCATCGGACACACCGATCGACATAAAAACCCGCCCCTCCCAAAAACACCCCAAAAGAATGGGGCCCTCTCCGGTTACTGGCAACAGCCGAAGAGGGCGGATTCGATATCCCGTCTTGGGCCATGAGAGCCCCACGGCCATACTTCCTGTACTCCAGTCGAAGGGCTGCATCGAAAGACATATAGACCACCCTACATTTCGGGTACCTATTTAGTTATGGAACCAACTCGTGGATGTTTCACCGGTCGTCACCCCTTGAGGAGCACCAGCCCCTTTTTTTTTCCCTTTCGAAATGCATCGCGACGCCCCATGGGATGCTGCACTGCACACGGAGCAGACATGCTAAAGCGGCAGCCTGTCCCAAACTGGACACTGATTGCCCGTTTAAATTGCCAGCAGAAAACCGCCTTAAATCCCCCTGCTGTCTGGAGCCACCAGGTCCTCCTTGAAAGGGCTGACCATAACGCGTAGGAGCCATAACTCGCAACCACAATCCGATGTCCTTATGATCGCATAAAGATGAAGGTCGCACCGTTTTTTTCGTTGACAAAATTGTTCGTCATAGCGGACCACGCCTGGCCCCATAAACCCTCTGGCCTCCCCTATGGAGTCCAAAAATAGCAAAACAATGCTGAACATGCTCTGGGGATTTTTCTCCAATGACGCTTGCCAAAATGGCAAACGCCTGCAGCCAATTTGTAAAGGTCTGCGGAATTAACCGCCACCATCCCGTTTTTCTTTTTCCTCTTTTTTACTTTCATCCCTTTTCCCTTTTGCTAATTAAATTTTCTAAAGATGGAGGAGGGAAAAGATCTCGACGAAAACGTCTTGCCATATCTTTTCCTTCACCTCCTTCTTCAAATGTGCCCCAAACGGGCCCCTCGAAATCATACATAAACCTCCCCTTTAGCCTTATCATCTAAGCGAACCCTATCCAGGTAGTCCTGTTCAGTTTTCACCAAAACAGTCACCCCTTTACCCTGTCCACTACCCGCTCCCATCGGAGAAGGAAGAGGACCTTCTAAAGATGTCACTGTCGAACCCCAAGCCGATACCGGTGACGGCCCCGCCGGTCCGCTCGACCCTTAAAAGCTGAACCAATAGATCCCTCAAACTACCCGCCAACTGCTGCCAAGTCGGACCCTCCCTCCCCCCGTCAGAGCTAATTCCACCGCCGATCCCCGTGACGAACACCCCGACGGAGACAATACACACATAGAAGTCGACTCACCAGGCTGCACGGCAGCTGTGTTCCCGCCAGCCGCGTCACCCGGCTCTCGGTCGCTGCTGATTTCACCTCGCATGCTAACCTCAGAAGGCCGTCGACTCCGGACACGCTGGACCGCCGACCGACGCCGCTTACCCGGGTCCCTCACGCGGAGGGCCCCCAAGTGGACCACCTAATCGCTTCCCAGGATCCAGCCCTCCCGGACCAGCTGTCCACCTCTCGTCAGCGCCTCGAATAGGACGCACACTGCCTCCCACTGCGAAATCCTCCAGTTCCACGTCCGATGATCCCTGGCGGACCCCCCGACTGGATCCTCACCAGAGGGCCCCGCCGCTGGTCCCGCTGTCTCGACGACAGAAGCCACAGCCGATGCCACCCCCGAACTGGGGCAACGCCCGCTGCGCTCCGCTGGGTCCACCCGCCTGCATGGATTCCTCCCGAAGTCGAACCGCACGAGACCGCCCAGACGAACGCGCGGTACGGCCCGGAGGATCCCGAGAGGGGCTCCGACGGCGTGCGTGGACCCGGGGGGTTACTTCAGGGCTAAGGCACTCCGGAGGGCGGGTCCAGCGCCTGAATGAAGCCCCCGGCCCAGAGCCCACACTAGGAGAGGCAGAGGCCCCCGCAGCTGAAGCCGCAGACACCGAACCCCCCCCCCAGTGCGCCCCGTACCTAAGCCTGAAGCCAGGCCGGGCCGCGTTCTCCCGCTGCTTGCCTGAGCTGCGCCAGCATTTCCTCCCCAGCTTCCCAGGTTAGCCATTGCAGAATAGGGTTAAAAGCACGTTGGTGGTACAGTTCTGAATGCCGCCACAAACTGCTGCTGTTCGGCGCGGGATGCGGCCTTATATATCGGCCCCTCCCACACGCCGTGCGCTTAGCTCCGTCCCCTGACCTCACGCCACGGCCGGCGCGCCGGGTCATGTGGGGCCTCCCACTAAGGCTGCGCCCCCATATCTGGACCCGGCCTGGACTATTATTTGTCATGTACTCCACAAAAATGGCCTTTATGGAAGAGTGGCAAGAAGAAAGCCAGTTTTGAAAGCCATAAGAAGTCCCATTTGCAAAAATCTGTGTAGGGGACACGCAAACAGAAGGGGTTCTGATCAGATGATGCCTAAATGCCAAAAACGCCATGTGTGAAGGAAGGTCAACACTGCACATCACCCTGAACACACCAGCCCCACCGTCAAACATGGTGGTGGCAGCATCGTGCTGTGGGGATACTTTGTTTCATCATGACTGAGAAGCTGGTCGGAGTTGATGGGAAGATGGCTGGAAAACCAGTTAGAGGCTGCAGAAGACAACAACCTTAAACATACAGCCAAAGCTACAATTTAATGTAAGCATATGTATGTGTTAAAATGGTCCGGTCAAAGTCCAGACTTAGACCCCATTGAGAATATGTAGCATGACTTGAAAATTGCTGTTCACAAACATCCGGCAACCAATCTGACTGAGCTAGGACTATTTTGTACAGAAGAATGGGCAATAATTCCAGCCTCGAGATGTGCAAAGCTGGTAGAGACATCCCTCAACAAAATGCAGCTGTTATTGCAGCTAAAGGTGGTCCTTCAAAGTATTGACTCAGGGGGCTGAAAACATACACAGGCCATACTTTTCAGCTTTTTTATTTGCAAAAATTGGGAAAAGCACGTATCATTTTCTTTACCCTTCACAAATACTTTCTACTTATAGGGAAATATAAAATGCATTACATACAATATATTTTGGTTTCTGAGGTGTTTGTAGCATTGTTTCCTTTTTTTAAGCCCTATGCTCTTGGCATAGCATTTTTAAGGCATGTTTCCCATAAGCTTTTCCACAGGTCTTAAATAATGTTACAAAAACATGTATAATACATACAAATATAACAAAATATATATATAAAAAAAAAAAAAACAGCACCAATGATGAATGTAAAAGCACCATTAAAAACAGTTACAGTAAAAAAAATTACATTTTTTAAAATTATGCAGTTAAAATAGCAGAAAATAATATGGTCTAAAGAAGGTCTACAGTTAGAATCTTATCTTTGAAATGAACTCAGAACTAAAAGCCACAATTGTCTGAAGTCAGAGACCTGCATAAAATTATTTTAGCTGTGTTTTTTTGTGTTTAACTTACATCAGCAGAAGCTGGAAGACTAAAACTTACTAGTCATACTGCATTGTACATACCTGTTGTACCTGAAGGAATCCTGATCTGTCTCTGAGGAGTATCTAGAGTGCTTTCTGACCCAAGGGGCCATCTTCTGGCACTATTTCTATAGATATACTGATCCTTCCTCACTTTCTTTAATCAGTTTTAATTAATTAGCAAATTGATTAGGAACTGCTGATATCTGTCAGCCATGGGTCACCCTACCAGGACCTAATGTATATCCATGAAGCATGGCTCCTATCCATATGTAATATTTTGCATTATATGTGTTTAGTTGTCATACAGTACATGGTAAGTGCAGCTCTGACTAGACAGAGTGATAAGCCCATTTATCTTGGTCATGTCCATCCATGCATTTTACAAATTTGTACCCTTGTTTGACACATAACTCCTTGAAGACACTCCTATCTTGAGTGTTACAGAGCCTCAGCCAGCTTTAGACTCACACTTTCTGTGTGTGGTTCTACAGCAGTGAATGGCATAACAGCTCTGCTATTTCTAGTTCACCCTGTTACAATGACATGACTACTGCAGGTTCATAAACTGTAGTGCACAAGGCTACAGAATTCGATAGGGTTAAAGGTTGTCAGTAACTGATGTAAACAAGCTTTTAAGATAAACACAGCAATGAGTGATGTCACCATTCCAGCCAATGTTTCAGCCTGTCAGACCACAGAGAGGTGGCTGGTAACTAGGGAAACTTATGTGCAAAAGTAGGAAATAAAATCTGCTCCTATCTCTGAAGAGAGGTAAAATCAGAACAGCAATGTATTTGGTAATATTTATTTATGTTTGCCTACATGTTTAAAGCTGATCAATGAAACAGGAAAACTCCTTTAAAGACCCAGCAATTTTTGTCTGGTATTTTCTATTAGCAACACTACAAAGAATTTATTTACCTACAAAGAAAGAAAACTGAAGACTAAGGGCTTGTTCACACGGAGTTTTCAAGCGCTTTAGGCATCCGTCTTGGGGTCCGCACTGTCGGTCCCCAAGACGGATCTAACAATTAGCAGCGAGATTATCACTGCTCGCTGTGCTGAACACGGAGCGGCGTTCACATGAGAGAACGCAGCTCCGTGTTTCAATAGCGCAGCTGTGCTCCGTCTTGAAAATAATTGACATGCAATTCTTTTCAAGACGGAGCCGAGCAGTGATAATCTCACTGCTAATTGTTAGATCCGTCTTGGGGTCCGCTCTGTCGGTTCCCAAGACGGATCCATAAAGCACTTGTAACACGAAGTGAAAACTCCGTGTGAACAAGCCCTAAATACCGTAATATATCAATATTTTATTAGAAATAAAAAATGCAATCTGCAAAAAATGAAACACAAAATACAAAAATAACTGGACGACAGCAACACGGTACAGACATAAAAACATATGGATGTAATATAAATAGTGGGTTGCCCACCTACTGATTAGTTGTTGTCTTTATCATATAATATAAATGGATAAATGGATTCATCCATCTTACCCATAGTAAGGAGCTCCACATGGATTACACCTGATGCCCCAATGCACGTTTCACTAATGCTTCCTCAAAATTAAAACATAAAGAAAACTACAGAAGCAGTATTTGTTATTGCACATTGTTATTTAGCACTAAAATCATGTTTTTTTTTATGTAGCCATGTGAGGACTTGTTTCTTGTTGGATGAGTTGTATTTTTTATTGGTACCATTTGAGGGTACATACAACTTATTGAATAACATTTATACATTTTTGGGGGATTGAAATGCAAAAAAAACAGAGATACCAGCTTTATTTTATGCATTTTTAGCCAATTAGCTAATGAGGATTTTTTATTTCGTTCTCATTGCAATGATATCAAATATATATTTTTTGGGTACCTATAGGAAGAAAATTCTCTCTGGTAGTATTCTTATTGGTAATATTCAGTGGACACCAAGACCTTTATGTAGTGTTTTATTTATAGGGACACTTCCATCAGAACGGAGTCATTTTGTTAAAATCAAAATTCCTAGAAAATACATATTTTTTAGAATTTTTGGCATTTTTTTAATTTCGGTAGTTCTATGCAAGTACAAATTACATATAAAATATTGTCCTTTCCTAGCTGTATTTTTAGAAAAATAAAATCATGAATGGCAGGGCAGATTAGCTTCACTTTACTGTTGGTGCTGCTTTTCTCTATGTAGTGTCATCGCAAATAGTAGGTAATGACAGAATGATCGCTCTATTGTTATCTGGACAGGAATAAATAAGATTAGACTAGAACACAGGGCAATGATTGAAAAGCAATACAGGAAAAGATAATGGGGTAATACCTGGAAGAAGAACCTTCAAGTGATTCTTACTGTTGTGCTTTCAGAGCTCACAGAGGAGAAGTCAGAGGGATAAACCAGAAAGTTATGCACATTGGGGAAGTTTAAAAAAGTATATAAAAAATGTATATGAAACTAAATATTAACTACTCAGTTCAGTTACATTTACACAGTCCTCTCTATCCCCTCACTGCATTTATCTCTATGGCCTAGAGATTAGTGGGAAAATAGGAAGCTAAAAAGAGCAAGGATAATGCTAGAGTGCAGAACCTGGAAAAGTGAGCAATTCACTGGACCCAAGGTGTGAACGTTTAACACTTTCACTGCCCTAGTCCACCAAGTATTTTGACATTATTTCCTTTCACTGCCCTGCGCCATTGAGGATACTTGCATTAACCTTTACTTTGTCCTACACCACCAGAGACTGCATTAATAACCCGTTAAACCCATCTATGTCCCCGACTGACAGGCAGGGCCGCCATACAGGGGGTACAGCCGGTACTCCTGTATGGGGCCCGGAGAAATAAGGGGCCCGCTTCAAGCAGGCCCGCTTATTTCACACATCGCACAGTGGAGCACGGCGCAGCCGAGCGCCGCGCTCTACATAGGGCCTGGTGGCGGCTGGCGAGTGTCGGCGGTGCTGGGAGGGAGCCCGTGCTTCCTGCACTGCTGCGCTCCGCCTCCACATATTAAAAAGTGATTGTGTCCGGCCGTCTAGTAGGGGCGGGGCAGTGAAGGAGGGGGCCCGCGCTCAAGGCTCAGCTGCGCTACAGGCAGAATTCTTCTACTTACATGATCCCTGCGCGCTGTAGCCTGAGCCGGGCCCTCCTCCTCTGTCTGTGTGCCCAGGGATGCGAATAACTTGAATCCGTGAGGCCTCGCCCCTTGGGGGCGGAGCTTCATGGATTCAAATTGTTCAGCATCCCTGGGCACACAGTGGCAGCGGAGAGTGCCGCACAGGCAGCCGCAATGCTGCTGAGACACTGCGGAGGAGGCTCCGCAGGCTGAATAGTCCGGCAGCGTCACTGGCTGCCTGTGTAGAGAGATGGGGCCCTGTGAGGGGGAGAGAGGGAGGAGGCCCAGGAGTGCAGCAGCAGCGGCAGCAGGGCTGCTTGTTTTAACATAGTATGTAAAGTAAGTGTGTGTATGTTTGTACTGTGTGTGAATGTGTATATGTGAGGATATTTATATACTGTGCATGGATGTTTATACAGTGTGTATGGATGTGTGTGTGTGTGTGTATACTATGTGTGCATGGATGTGTGTATATACTATGTGTGCATGAATGTGTGTGTATATACTATGTGTGCATGGATGTGTGTATATAGTGTGCATGAATGTGTGTATATACTATGTGTGCATGAATGTGTGTATATACTATGTGTGCATGAATGTGTGTGTATAAACTATGTGTGCATGGATGTGTGTATATAGTGTGCATGGATGTGTGTATACTATGTGTGTATATACTATGTGTGCATGGATGTGTGTATATAATGTATGTGAATGTGTGTATATACTGTGCATGCAGAGATGTGTGTGTATATACTATGCATGCATGGATGTGTATATACTGTGCATGGATCTGTGTATATACTGTATATATATATGCTATGTATGTCTATATACTTGGTGAGTGTATATATTGAATGTATGTGTATATACTGCATGTATAAGTATACTGTGTATGTAAATACTGATTGTGTATATAGCATGTGTATATACTGTTTGTGTGTGTGCAGTGTGTATAAAGTGTGTGTAGCACATGTGTGTATATATTTTGTATGTAGTGTGTGTATACATGGTGTATACCTAGCCTAAATTATAAAAATTGTCAAACTGCAAATTCATATACAGATGGATAGATAGATAGATATGAGATAGATAGATATGAGATAGATTGAGATATACAGATGAGATAGATAGATAGATAGATAGATAGATAGATAGATAGATAGATAGATAGATAGATAGATAGATAGATAGATATGAGATAGATAGATAGATAGATATGAGATACGTAGATAGATAGATAAAACAGAAAAATTGCAGCACTCACAGTATTTAAAATTTTTTCAATAGCAAATAAGTGATTTATTTCCACATGTTCGAAGAGACGACGTTTTTGGCTCTCTCACAGAGCCATTATCAAGTCTTGATAATGGCTGTGTGAGAGAGCAGAAACGTCGTCTCTTGGAACGTGTGGAAATAAATCATTTGCTATTGAAAAATTTTAAATACTGTGAGTGCTGCAATTTTTCTGTTTTATCTACAATTTTGGAAATTTGACAAGGTTCCACATTGCTGGCACCCCGCCGAGAACGGTGTTGCTTGGAAGTGCGGCTAGTTTTCTTTTTCTTGTTAGATAGAGAGATAGATAGATAGATAGATAGATAGATAGATAGATAGATATGAGATAGATATGAGACAGATAGAAGATAGATAGATAGAAGATAGGAGATAGATAAATAGATAGATATGAGATAGATAGAAGATAGATAGATATGAGAGACATAGATAGATAGAAGATAGATAGGAGATAGATATGAGATAGATAGATAGGAGATATGAAATAAATTGATATGAGAGAGATTTTTAGAAGATAAATAGGAGATTAAGATGACATCGATATGACATAGGTAGATAGATTGATAGATAAATAAGATGTGATATGTCTGTGCTGTTGACTGGCTGTCTCTGGGCAGTGGGCTAGGGTGGGCCGAGGCTGCTCCTTCTTCTTCCTGCGCTGGTACCTGGTCCAGGCGCACTTGGGGGACATCGGGACACTATTGGTGTCCCTCGAAGAGACGTCTTTGGTTACGTGGGTACCATATTAGCGGAAAGATGTCCCGGAGGCCATCCATGTCCCAGGAGCAGGTAAGGGAACACACTATTTGCTTACATTATACTTTAGTCAGGTGGGGGGGGCACATAATTTGTGTTTTTAATGCTTCTCTTTGCTGTCCGGTTTGCTTCCTGCAGAATTTTCGTCCAACTTTTTAGTCACAGAAACTTCTCCAGGATGTATGGCTTACTCCACTGAAGGGCCTAACTGTAGCCAGCAGGAGAGTGTAATAGGTCACTAGAATGACAATATACTGCAGTGCACGAGTGCTATAGTATATTGTTCCAGTGATCATTTTTATAAGTACCCGATAGAGAAAAAATTATATCACAAGGTAATCTAGAAAAAAAGCCCCCACCACCACTCTATGATTTTTTTTTTTGTGGGACAGCAAGGGGGCCCAGACAATTTGGCTGTAAGGGGGCCCTGAAATTCCTGATGGCAGCCCTGCTGACAGGAATACTGGTCTTAATCTTTTATGGGTCCTAGACCATTAATAATGGGGAAATGAACCGCTTCACTGTCATAGATCTACAGGGATGCTGGCATAAACCCTTTAACTGCTCTAAATAGCATTTGAATAGTGTAATTAACCCTCTCACTGTCTAAGATGACCAGGGCTACACGTAATAAGATTCTTCTCTAGAGCATCCAAGCTCCTAGAAATAACCTCTTCTCTGATATAAACACCAGGGATACAGATTAACCACTTTTGTACCCTACATCACCACTGCTGTAAATATTAACCCCATTTATGCTCTAGAATCCATGGATGTTACCAGAAAGCCATTACTACATCACCTAAGTATGGCTAAATAGTTGACACAGCAAAATGTATATGTTGCATTTTTGACAAGTCCAGGATAGATGAGGTCAGGGCCCAGTGCAATCCAGTGGTCCTAAAGTAGTTCAGAAGCAAAAAGTATAAGGTTATTTTTTTTATATAGTCAAGGGTTTGAAAGTAGATGTTTGCATTAATTAAGGGATGCGGACTGTAGACTGAATGTATTTGTAATGCTATCTTGATTAAGGATGGCTGTAGAAGCAAAGATATCTTGCAGTCAGCTCTGCAATTATCAGGATGAGACATCACGACAGTTTGGACCAGATAGAGAGGAAGCCGAGAAGATATCACCTGTGAGTCACTGGATTCCTGATATGTGGTATAGTAAATACTTGTATTTCAAAAGATATCAGTCCTTTGACAGACGGCTGTCAATTCACACAGGCAAAACAAAGGCTTACCGTTTACCTGAAACTAAATCTGCTGTTTTGCCAAGTTTTATCAGTACAGGTTCGGGATATGGCTTTAAAGAAGGCCAGTCAATGAGGATGTAACACAGATTTATTTTTAAAATAGTCCAATAATAAATCAAGTATGATAAAATGATAACAACATAAATTGATTACAGAAAATAGTGAGATATTATGTACATTTGTGAAAAATGGTTATTTACAAAGATTAAATCTTAAGGCCTCGTTCACACGGCTTATTTCGCAACGGATTTGCAGCCGGATTTACGGCCGCAAATCCGTTGCGAAATCAGTTACAAACAAGTAACTTGCAGTTTTACATTGATTTTAATGGGAAATACGTGTCGTCGTTCAGACGACACTTATTTCCGTTCCGGATTGCGGCCGCGGATTGTGCATGTCAATAATTTCCGGACGGATTCACCAACTATAATGAATGGGGATGGTGAATCCGTCGTGAAATCAGTTCCAAATACGTGCCACACTTAGTGACACTTATTTGAAACTGATTTGCACCTGAATTCAGAACGTATTTATGATCGGCAATCCGACGTAAATACGTTCTGAAATAAGCCATGTGAACATTGCCTAATAACCGCCACCCCTCACCCCTGACGAAGCATTCCTGCGAAACATGCGTTGGGTCTTTTCAGCGTGCTATTTGGTCTGTATTATCCCATTATTATGGCTTTATTTTGAATTGGTTATTTATACACATTGGTTTGATTATATATGTATTATTTATGTTACCTTGTTGGGGCATGTATATTTTTTGAATATATTACTCTGAATCATGTGTACCATTTTTATTATCCTCTTTTTTGATTGAGTTATTTTGATTTGGGATCTACTTACCTGAAGCACTGTTGGCACTTTTTTGCACCGCTATTGTTTATTTTTGTATTTGTGTTACTTTACTTTCAATAAAGAAATATTTATTTTATTGGGTAAATGTAGTTTTGTTTGGCGTTGAAAGATTAAATCTTACGGCATTACCTGGGGGGCGAGGCTTCATCGGAACTTAATGCATCAGTCATTGAGAAGCAGAAATGGTGAATACAGAGAGTCCCAGGGATAACTACACTGTGTAATCGCCATTACACCGGTCCAGGCCTCTGGCTTTATCCCCAGATATCCCTCATACAAAATGGCAGACACCTCTTGTAGACAGAATGGTAAGCCAAAAGTATAAATGAGGACTTTACAACCGATGCATGAGATTAAATCAACAGAAATTTAAACAGGCTTGTGGCAACGTAAGCAGGGTTTGTGTCTAAGGCTATGTCTACACTGCAGTGGACAAAAAATGACCTGAAAACGAATTACTAAAAATGTTCATGAAACTGAGTTTTCTGTCCATTGCCTGTCAAAAGCAGCTGAAAAAATGGCTGTTTTTTGCCACGATTTGTGTTTTTTGGGCGTGTTTTTTACAAGCGTTTTTTGCTTGTCTTTAAAGGGGTTGTCTCACTATAGGTTTTCAGCCTAGCTCAGTGTGTCTGGCACCATAGGATTTTTGAATTCAGGGATGTGCTTCTTGTCTGCCTCTTCTCCTCCCCCTTTCCCCCTCCCTGCACCTACGTCATCACCCTGGTGCTCGCTCCCGATTCTAACTCTCAGTCATTCAGACTTAGCATTGGGATCGTGTTCTAGGGAAACTACATGAGAGTTTACTGCCCCATGCCTCCTGCTGAAAGTTGTACCTCATCCACTAAATACAGTGGATGAAAGAAGTAATAAACTTTACTGTGCCTGTTCTAGACCATGGAAATCCAAAGTCGCAGACAGCACACAGACAGCTCTCTTCCTCTCCTCCGACTTCAGTAATGTCTATATAGCAGGGGCAGGGCGAGGGGGTTTACTGCCAGGGTTAACCCTGTGTGTGCCTGCCTAGATCTGCTGCTTACTGCTGAATCAGCTGCACTGTGCAGAGAAGTCTGTGGAGCTTTTTATGCTAATACAGCAGAGCAGGGGGGGATGTAAGTGTTCCTACAAATCTCCATGGACATCTCAAGCAACAACAAACACAAACCCTGTTCTGTGCTGTCTTCCCACCAGAACAGACACGGGGCAGCTGTGAAGTGTGTTACTATAATCACGATGTGTCACTTATACAGCAGAGCAGGGAGGGATGTGAACAGTTCACATGCCCCCCTGATCTGTTCTATTAGTATAGTCAAAGCGCCACAGACACATCATGATTATAGTAAAACACTGCTGTCACATCGTACTGACCACAGATCAGCCTTACCTCTGCTCTCCTCAATCTGTGTAGAGAGCAGGAGGGAGCAGGCACACACAGGGTTAATCCAGGAAGCACAGCTACACAGACACAGAAGCCAGGAGTAGAGCCCCTGCCCTCATACTGTGTAGGAGGGGCACTGTGCTCTGACCTGCATTGAGAAGCTGCTGAAGTCACCAGCACTGGCAGCCAGTGAGAGAAAAATCAACAGGTCCATGGCTATAGTGATTTGAGGAGCTGATGCACTCCTACTACCATGGATAACTAAAAATCAGTAGGACATTTGTAATGAACATATATTGCAAAGCTGCTTGTTTTTTAAAGATCTTTTAATTAAAACCCAATCATTGTAGCGAGATAACCCCTTTAAGCCTGTTTTTAAATGTATGCATAAAATAAGCCATTGGATGTAACTCCACCCTATAAAAGGGTAAATAAAGCACCTCTTTGCATTACTATGTGATCTTGTAGTCGTTTTATGGATTTTAGCACTAATAAAGTTACCTTGCCTTTTTTCATGGATTTTGGCCCTAAAGTCCATTTTTTTTACGGATTTTGGTGCTAATAAAGTTATTTTGCGTTTGTCACCAAAAATAGGTATTTTTACGGATTTTGGCGCTAAGATCGGCATTTTTACGAATTTTGGCGCTAATAAACTTATTTTGCGTTTGTCGCCAAAAATATGTTATTTTTACAGATTTTGGCCCTAAAGTCCATTTTTGTTTACGGATTTTGGTGCTAAGATCTGCATTTTTACGGATTTTGGCGCTAATAAAGCTCTCGCTTTTGTCGCCAAAAATACATTTTTTATGGATTTTGGCCCTAAAGTCCATATTTTTTTACGGATTTTTGTGCTAAGATCTGCATTTTTACGGATATTCGCGCTGATAGAGTTATCTCGCTACTGACGGCAAAATACGTTTTTTTACAGTTTTTGCATAAGAATCCATTTTTTTTACGGATTTTGGCGCTAAAATACTTTTCTTAACATATTTTGGCGCTTATCAAGTTAAGAAAAGGATTTTAGCGTAAAAAATGTCCATAAAACCCATATTTTTAGCGTCAGAAGCGAGATAACTTTATTAGCGCCAAAAAATGTTGAGAAAAAGATTTTAGCATCAAAATCCGTAAAAAACGGATTCTTGTGCCAAAATCCGTAAAAAAAAATGTATTTTTGGCGTCAGAAGCGAGATAACTTTATTAGCGCTAATATATGCTAAGAAAAGGATTTTAGCCCCAAAAGCCGTTTAAAAAAAATGGATTCTGGCGCCAAAATCCGTAAAAAAACTTATTTTTAGCGTCAGAAGCAAGAACTTTTTTTAGCGCCAAAATCTGTAAAGAAAAGTATTTTAGTGCCAAAATCCATAAAAAAAACGGATTCTTGTGCCAAAATCCATAAAAAGCGTATTTTTGGCGTCAGAAGAGAGAACTTTACTAGCGCCAAAATATGTTAAGAAAAGTATTTTAGCATTAAAATCTGTAAAAAACGGATTCTGGCGCCAAAATCCGTAAAAAAACGTATTTTTGGCGTCAGAAGAGAGAACTTTACTAGCCCCAAAATATGTTAAGAAAAGTATTTTAGCATTAAAATCTGTAAAAAAACGTTTCTTGTGCCAAAATCCATAAAAAAATGTATTTTTGCCGTCAGAAGCGAGATAACTTAGCGCCAAAATATGTTAAGAAAAGTATTTTAGTGCCAAAATCCATTAAAAATCGGATTCTTGTGCCAAAATCCATAAAAAGCGTATTTTTGGCGTCAGAAGAGAGAACTTTACTAGCGCCAAAACATGTTAAGAAAAGTATTTTAGCATTAAAATCTGTAAAAAACGGATTCTGGCACCAAAATCCGTAAAAAACTTATTTTTGCCGTCAGAAGTGAGAACTTTTATTAGCGCCAAAATATGTTAAGAAAAGGATTTTAGCACCAAAATCTGTAAAAAAAAAAAACAAACGTATTTTTGGCGTCCGAAGCGAGATAACTGTATTAGCGGCAATATATGTTAAGAAAAGGATTTTAGCACCAAAATCCGCAAAAAAACGGATTTTTGGCGTCAGAAGCGAGATAACTTTATTAGCGCCAAAATATGTTAAGAAAATTATTTTAGCGGCAAAATCCGCAAAAAAATGGATTCTGACGCCAAAATCCAAAAAAAACCTTATTTTTAGCAAAAAATACATGCATTGCTCAAAAATCGTTAGCGACAAAAGCATGATCATTTTATTACAAAAGGTACAAAAAAAGGACACATCAGACACTTGTATGCAAATTTGATCAGGTATAACCTTTATTAACACCCACTATAGGTGGGACTTGGGTCTCCTGGAGGGTTTTCATTGAAAAATTGCGGCAAAAAACGCAGCGAAAACGCGCCAAAAAAACGCTCCAAAAGACGTCCAGCGCTTTACATAGACTCCTGTAGTAAATTCTCTACTCTGGTGTTTTTTAGAACATGTTGCAAAAGACGAGCAGTAAAAAAAAGAACAGAAAAAAGAAGCTCAGTGTAGAGAGCAGGAGGGTTTTATATTAGAAGTCTATGGGAGATGATTACAGTCGTTTTTCCAGCGTTTTTAGAAAACAAAAAACGCTGAAAAAATTGACGTTTTTCTGTGCAGTGTAGACATAGCCTAAGGTACACGAGGAGACATTATGTCATAATAAATATGTTTAAATATATTAAAGGTCAATATAAAGATCTTGTTGAAGATTTATTTATACCCAGGACGGTATCTAGAACAAGGGGGCATCCTCTACGTCTTGAGGAATGAAAGTTTCTACATAAACATAGAAAGGGATTCTTTACTGTTACAGCGGTGAGACTGTGGAACTCTCTGCCAGAGGAAATTGTCGTGGTGAATTCAATAACAGAGTTCAAAAAAGGTTTGGATGCATTTCTGGAGCGTGATAATATAACAGGTTATAGTGACTAGGATTCTGGAGAAGGGTCGTTGACCCAGGGATTTTTCCGATTGCCAGATTGGAGTCGGGAACAATTTTTTTCCCTAAAATAAGGACAATTGGTTTCTACCTCATGGGGGTTTTTTGCCTTCCTCTGGATCAACACTTTAGCAAAATAGGCTGAACTGGATGGACGTCTTGTTTTTTTTCAGCCTAACAAACTATGTAACTATGTATTATTACTGCTATGCTTTATACATGAAAAAAGTATCTTGCTTTAATAAGTAAAAAAAAAATATTGGTCATAGATTCCCTTTAATCCTCCACTGTAAATAGAGACTACTGCACCAACTCACACTTAATGAAGTATAATTTGCCAAGATCCTGAAGTCCAAGTGTGAGAAAACTAATCATTGTGGTGAAAAAACCCTGTAGGGAAAGGTAAATGAAAACTATTACAAAATACATTGCTGTTTTGATTTTGCATGGTTCAGGAGATAAAGGAGATTTTATCTACTGCTAGTGTACACAAGTTTCTCTGGGTTACCGACCACCTCTCCCTGCTCTCTCTCTTATCTGATTGCTCCACAAGCTGCCATCCAACTATGGCGAGTCACTCCCTGCTGAATCTTATCTCTAGCACAGGAGCTTATTTACCTCAGTTAATTACAAGTTTTAACCCTTAGAACTCTGTAGCTTTATGCACTACAGATTATTCACTTTTTGCACTCAAAAATGGACCCAAACACGTATCTAACAATGTACATGTGTGATTACATTAGTTTCAATGTAAAACACGTATCGGCATTCAGACGTCTTTATGATACATTTAACGGATCCGATCAAAGAATTGACATGTCAATTATTGATCCATTTTACGCATCACAAACCCTATTTAAAACTATAGGGTACGTTTCCCAATCCAGAAAACATATCCAAACACATACCACACTTTGGGTACGTGTTTGGATACGTTCTACACAATACGTTTTTCGGATCGGGAAATGTATTGCAAAACACCGTGTGAACATGCCCTAACAAGAATAGCTAGGAATAGCAGGGCTGATATGCCGATAATTACTGTAGATGAGCCCACAGCCTGACCATGAAGTGTGAGTCTGAATCTGGCTTTGGCTCTATGAAACAGTATCGCAAAACAACCACAAAACATTTCATATAACAATTTCATAGTGACAAGTTAGATTGGTGGGGGTCAATGTGAGGAAACTCCCACCAGTTGGTGCAATAAGGGGACTGTAATTCCAGGCCTAACATTCTGCTTTTAGAGCTCTGATTAGTTTTTTTCAGGTTTCTTGGAGTAGTTGGGGTTGCCAATGTATGGGCTATACATTTTCTATTAGCTGATAAACTGCTCTGTTGTTCCAGGAGATCCAACAAACAATGAATAAAAACCAAGGAGCACCAGATTGTTTCTGCCCCTTTATTTAAGTGATCAGATGGGCTATCTACCCTGTTTCCCCCGAAAATAAGACACCCCTGAAAATAAGACATAGTGCATTTTTTTATGCAATTCAGAGTTTGGCTGCTTATGCTGATGTTTGTGATGAAATCACTGCAGTATATCAATACATGTTGATGTTTTGTTCAACAATAAATGTGAATTCTTGTTCATAGATAAAAAAATAAAATAAACATCCCCTAAAATAAGTCTTAGCTCGTCTTTAGAAGCAAAAATTAATATAAGACACTGTCTTATTTTCGGGGAAACAGGGTTGCACTTGGACCTCCACCAGTCAAAGCTTCTTATATGTCAAAAGTTTTATGAAATGACCCTTCATAAATGAGCCTTCAAAATTAGATCTAAGCATAATGGTTAGGACCTGGTTAGGACCTGGCAGGCATGGTCTTAGGGCCGATTCACATGGCTTATTCAAGCCGTAATTGCAGGACGGATTCCGCCCGCAATACGGCTTGAATAAGGGGAGGGGGCGGGGCAGGGGCGCTGCCCACCGGCCCCATAGAATTTCATTATCCACGGGGCGTATTCCGCCGGGATAATGTGCATGTCACTTTCTCCCCGCCCGGCGGATTCCCCGAGCGCGGAGGAGAGACAGAATCCGCAGTTTTCTATGAGAACTGTGGATTACTGTAATGGCTGGGACGGATTCCAGCCGTATTGCAGCACAGTACGGCACACAATACGGCTGCAATCCGTGCCTGCAATAAGCCGTGTGAACGGCCCTTGAAACTATAGACATGCATGGCAGATGCCAAATACTGGATCAGTTTTCCAGCACACAACTATAATGCATTAGTGTGAGTTCAAAATAGGTACTGTAAATATAGTACAATAATATATACCTGAACAAAAATCTTGACACTATCATCTGTGTTACAAAGCATAATTTATTTTAATATATTCTAGAATATGTCAAGAAGCCATTAACCTACAAATCAAATGCTCTGCTTCCAGAGAGCCTCAAGAGAGTTCTTTTTTTTATAAAGAAAAAAAATGTTTAAAATAACTGGAATTGTCTTAAGTAATGTATTCTATATAATTGTTATTTGTGTCAGGTTTTACAATTAGGTGCTATCAGTAAGCAGCTCTAGCTCTTGCAAGCACTTTAAAAAAAAGCCTCTCAAATGTTCATCCCGATTTAGGATCAGTACTGAAAATTGCCAGGCTGAAAGCAACACTTAATGGGGCATATCTACTATGGCAATGGTATCAAAACTCTGACGCAAATTGAAGCAAAAAACTGTCATGCATGGCACGGGCAAGATTTGTTGTGTTTTAGGCAATTTAAACTTCACTAAACACTTCTCAAACGTGCTTAGAAAACGAGGACATGGTAAAGTGGAGTCCTAAAAATCCTAAAGATTGTGGCACAAAATACTGGCCCCAATTATGCCAAGGAAACAGGTGTCATGAGAGTCTCCCATATCCAAGATGTGCTAAATCTATCACAATGTGCATTACTATGATGCATTATTTTTCCTCTCTAGTCTAGATTTCTTCTAGCTTTATTTTAGATGGCATATATAAGTCTGTCCCAATGTGGGCCTTGGTTTAGCAGCTCAACTCCGAAGTAAACATGAAGTAAACTTTCGCAATTTGTTGGCAAGAACTGTCTTTCAGGTTGAATAAGGATGTGGTTTTGGGCACTATAACATTGATTCATTAATGCATTGATTTTCATCCTTTTTTTTCAGGAGCACTCTTTACATTGATGGTTTGTCGTTAAAAAAGTCTTTCAAGGTGTGTTCAGTAAGAGTGCAGGGATAAGTGAAATGAAGTGGCTTTAGTACTCCAATGTGCCACAGAAGGTACCCCAGCTCTTCAGTGCATATATAAGTCAAGTAGACCAGCTGTGAAAGATAGGTAGTCGATCTTCTGTGTCAGTCATAAGTTGTGGTTGTAGAAACATGCCAAGGAGCGGAATCTAAGGCTATGTTCACACGGCTTAACTGCGGGGCGTAATTACGCCCCGCAGTTACGCCGTGTGGCCGTGAGCGGGGAGGGAGCGGGGGGAGGGGGGCGCACCCCGCCGGCCCAGAGAGAATCACTGCTAGCGGCGCGTATACGCAGCTAGAAAGTGACATGTCAATTATCTCCCCCCTCGGCGTATTCGCCGAGCAGGGAGAGGAGATGTAATCCATAGTTCTCTATGAGAACTGTGGATTACCGTAATGAATGGGCCGTTTTCAGCCCGTAATTTGCGCACTTCGGCGCCTAATTATGGACCGAAATACGGCCCATTTTAAGCCGTGTGAACATGGCCTAAGGAACTCCTTATAAAAGGGATCTGGACTCCCAAGTCGCTACCTCCGATGTGGTCACTCACAGTGGATGAGTCAAAAAGCAGGTCAGGGCAGGCAGCGTTCAATCATAAGTGGGTCACAGGCAAAAGGTCAGGGGAGTTAAATTCAATCATAAGCCGGTCAGGAATGAGCCAGAGGTCAAAAACAAAAAATTGTGCATACAAGTCTCTCGCTGAAAATACTGTAAATTGCACCAACAAACTGGCAAATAATGCAAGGGAAGGGGCACTTTAAGAGCACTAAGGAAACCAGTCATTGGTTCCTGGGAAAGCTGGGTAGCATTCATTTGCCTTTTAAATCAATGAGAACCAGAATGTAAATGCCTTATAGTGGAGGTAGTGACTGGGGAGCCAGTCACCGGAATGGTAAAGGGAGGTGCCACACACTGTTGGAAAATAGAGAACAAGCGAGACCATGGCCGATGGAATGAGACTCATAACACCAGCCAAACATGCTACTATACATAGAACTGAATGGTGCTGAGCTGCTCTATGAGGGACATGCATGTGTATGAATGCATTGTTGTGCCAAGATAAACATTGACGAGACTCTGTTCAGACTCAAACTGGTCACGGGGAGTAGAAGAAACCCTTTTTTGGCCCCTGACTATGGTGGTCCGCTGCACATAGAAAGCTTAGGGCTGCTTTTCAGGGATAAAGGCATATAAATAGCGGCAGAAAGCAAAAGACAGAGTGCAAGAGTCATGTGCCATAGCTTCAGGGTGGACCCCAAGAATCAACTCCACTGGTGAGTGCCAGGAACCCCGTCTGATACTGACCATGTTGCATGTTAGAGCACCAAGCCTTCTTGTTTCTGCTGATCAGAGAGAGATGTGGGGAAAAGACCCCATCATTCACAAATGAAGTATAGGACATCAATGTATATTAGAAATTACAACTATAATAAATGGAATCTAAACTTAAAAGAAATATAAAATGAATAAAAGAGGCAACACAATTCTTCACTGATTAACAATTACCTATTGTAATTCCAAACCACTGCAACATTTGAGATAAGCAATTTTGCATTATGGTAGCAGAATTATTACGTGATCATAATTTGATGATGTTCAATATTTACTGTTTTATAAACTAGTAGCTGTCTGTTAAAGTTGTATGACAGATTTTGGGGTATTTTAATTTTCTTGTCTGAAATTTTATCTGTCTACTTCCATATAGAAAGATTCTTGCCTCTTTTCTCACGTATTAGGAATGTTATTGCAAAAGCCTAAAAACATCAGTGCATAGTATACACCAAATGTATTATGTGTATTTATGTGTATTTAATTTTTAAAACATGTTTTCCATATTTTGCCACCTAATACTGGCATATATGCATTGCAGTCAGTAATGTGAAACATGATAAATATAATATGGGGTGTGCACCACTTTGATAAATTTGGAACAGTTTGAACCATTTTTGTCAACCTTTAAAATTGATGTACAGTATGACAATATTAATGAATCTGTGTATATTAAATAATAACTATAAATGTATTTTTCGTAAAGTTAACATGCAGCCTGTAACTGGAGACAATAAGCTGAAAACCTGTCTTATACCTTCCTGCTCTCAAAACATCACAATAATATTCCATAGCACATACAAAACCAGATTAATACAATTCTAGATACCACAAAGAGTGGAAATAACTATGCAGAAAACATCTAACATCTCCAGACTTAGGGCCACATGTATGAAACTGTTTGGCTGCATTCCCACGGCACAGGAGAATATTTGTCCTGTTTTGCGTCCTCCCCACGCCCGGGGCGGCTTTCTCCGAAATGAGCGGGAAAAGCCCTCCCCCCCACTTGAATGCACAGATTCCGCCCGGAAACCGGAGGGAAGAATGTGCATGTTCAATGTTTTGGGGCCCGGGGGACCGGGGGGTAAAAAAAAACCGGGGAGGGAAAACCCGTGCGGGGGGACTGCTGCAGGGTTTTTTTCCATAGGCACCATTTTATTTTGGGCCGGTTTTTCGGGGCGGTCTAAAAAAACCGCAAAGGGGTGAAAAACCGGGAGGAAAAACCCGTGCCGTGGGGACTGCCCTTTAGGTCTAAAACCCCTCTTTTCCCCCTTTTAACCATGGTAAAAAAAAAGTGGTTTTTAGACCTAAAATTCAAAATTGGCCCTTTAGTGTCCCAGTATCTGCCCTTCCCAATACTCACTGCCATCCCCCTTACCCCAGAACTTAGAGCTGTTGTCATGCAAGCGAAAACCCATCTTTTCAACCTATTGTTAAACTCTGGCTTCTTCCTTTAAACACATTTTTAACACACATCCTTAAGAAACCATCTCTTGACCCACCCCTCTCTATGCAACTATCGCCCATCTCACTCTTCCATTTATTTTAAACCCTTGAACAGCAGTCTACTTCAACTGCCCTTACTCTCCTTCAAACCCCTTCTTGACCAATTCAATCGGTTTCCAACCCCCCCACTTCGAAACCGCCCTAACCAAAGTCACCAACAACCTAGTAACTGCTAAAATCTCAGGCCCCTACTCTGTGCTTCTCCTCTAGAATTGTCATCTGCCTTTGACACTGTCGACCATTCCCTCCTTCTACAAATTCTCTCATCCCTCATCATCAAGGGCTTAGCCCTTTCCTGGACCTCCTCTTTCTCACTTTTTTTGGACATTCAATTTTCCTCTCACACCACCTCCTCCCTCACCCTCCTCTGTTGATCCCCCAGGGGTCAGTCCCGGCCCCCACCCTTTTCGTTAACTCTTGGCCTTGGTCAGGTCATAGCATCACATGGGTTCCAGTATCCTTTAGCTAATGACACCCAACTTTACATTCCCCACAGATGTTAACTCTGCTTTTCCTGTCCCAGACGTTATCATTCATATCCCCTTTTTTTCCCCCCTCCTTTAAAACTAAATGCAGAGAAAACTGAATCATCTTTTCATCATCCCACTCTATCCCCAACAGCTCTACCTCTCACCGGTCCCAAAATTCCATTCCCTTGGAAAAACCTTTTACCCTCTTTTTTCTTTCAAATACAAACCCCAAACCCTTAAGTTACTTTTCAACCCCCACTTGAAAATATCTCTCAAATTGCTCATTCCTTAACATCAAAACTATAAAAATCTGATCCATGCTCTTGCATCTCCTACCAACTACTGCAACATCCTTCTCGTGGCCCTGTCTAGCACTCTTGTCCCCTTTAAACCAACCTCAACTCTGTTGCCCCTTCTTATCTCCCCTCCTCGCTACTCCTCCGCCTCTCCCCTCTGCACTGGCTACCCATTGCCAAGTGAATCCAGTTAAAGTTACTAACCATGACCTACAAAGCTCTCAATAAACTCTCTTCTCCATACATCTCTCCCTTAATCTCTAGATACCTTCACTTCCATAATCTCCGCTCCTCACAAGACCTTCTTCTCTGCTCTCCTTTGTAGCCCCTAAACCAAACCGTCTCCGAACTTCTCCCATGCTTCCCTTTACCCCTGGAACTCACTGCCCAACACTTCGGGGATTTCTTTTAAAATTTTTTTACTAGCCTCAAAAGAAAACCCTGAAAACCCCCCCTCTTCGGGGAAAAGACTACAACCTACAATAACCCTGAAAGCCACTAAACCCCCTTTCACAAACATGTCTGCCCTCCCTTCTTTCCATCCACCTTCCTAGTAGATTATAAGCCTTCGCATATAAGTCCTCTTTCCCTCTGTACCAGTTGTTAGTCATTTACCTAACTAATGGCACTTTAAAATAAATAATAATACAATAAAGTGAGGCTCAGACTGGCCCACAGAGGAGCAGGGGAAACCTTTGGTGGGCCCCTGGGCATTATGAGTTCCTGGGTATGGTGGGCCCCCTTGAAAAAAGCGGCCCCTGGGTTTGGGTTTTTCAAGGAGAAAGTCAGAAAAAAAAAGACGGCAAAAGCAAAAAATCATTTTGCAGTTATTTTACGGGCAGTTTGTAGAATGGGGCCCCAAAAAAAACAACCCCAATGGGGGCCCAAAAAGAATCAACACCACTTGGGGGCCCCGGGCCAACCCAAAAGTCCGCCCTTTGACTAAAGTTTATATTTATTTTCTTCCAAAAAGGGGAATTTTTGGACACATGGGGGAAACAGAGCCTAAAACTGTGTGAAGTAAACATGTGTAACCCTAAAGAGGCTTTAAAACTGTCTTCTGATAAAAAAAAAATCCTACTGCTAGGATCACAGTGATCAGCTGCAATCTGAAACATGGCAGTGCTCCATTCTGTCTATGTAATGTAAAAAGGGTTTGCTGGGGGCCTATAAAAATTAACTACACTTTTGGGTAAAAAGTTTCAAAAATTTGGCCGTAGATTAGAGCCCTTTAAACCCGGGCCCCACCCCCCCTTAAAGCAAAAAATTTTCCATTTTAAACAAATTAAAAAACCAGGTATTTTTAAAATTTCAGATCACCCCCCCTAAACCACGATAAACTTGTTCAGAGAAAAGTAAAACAATAAAACATTTAATTTAAAAACTAAAAAAAAAAGTGGTTGGGAAAAGGGTTTTTTTCCCCAATCCCCAAAAAAAAAACACCCAATATGTCTAGCTATAAAATAATTCATTCAAAAAATTCCCTGTGTCATCACAATGCCATAAAAAGTTTTATATTTTTCCAAATTTTTAGATGTAAATCTCAACGCATTTCGAAAACTGCCCCCCTCCCTCACTTCTGTGAAAACAGATCACTAGGGAAATGGGGTTTAACTTATGGTTGACAAACGGAGCTAGTAGACCAAGTTGCACTTACTAAAAATGAAAAAATGGCATTTTTAAACAAAAAAGGTAAGAGCGGACCACAGAATGTGAAGCCCTGGAACGCTAACACTTGTAGCTATACAATGTCTGATGCATTGAGAGTAACATAAGATTTTAAAGTTGTTTTTTTTACCACATCATTGGGTTTTAAAACCCTTATTGGAACAGGGAAAAAAAAAAAACAATTACCAAATACATTTTCCTTTCTGATTTTCCCTTGTTTAGGGGGATAGAAAGGGGATTTTATTTAGGGTTGTGTGCACAAGTTTCTCTCGGTTGCTGACCACCTCTCTCTATTCTCTCTCTCTGATTGCTTCAAATAGCCCCTCTCTGACCATGGTGAGTCACTCCCTGTTGAATGTTCTCAGTAGCCCAGGAGCTTGTTTATTTAAGTTAATGACAAGCTTTAACCCGTTAGAACTTAGTAGTCTTGTGTAATACAGTTTCTAAACATCCAGCAGTGATGTCACTGTAACAGGCTAAGCTAGGAATCATAGAGATGATATGTAAATCACTGCTGTAGAACCACCCACAGCCTAACCAGGAAGTGTGAAACTGCAGCTGACTGTGGCTCTGTGAAACAGCACAGTGTGACAACCCCTTTAAGCAAGCACTATATTTACATATGGGAAGTAAATTAGTAAGCCTTTTTACTTTTAAAGGGGTTGTCACACTACAAGGATTGCTTTTTATGTTAAAGATCTTGCAAAAACAAGTTACTTTGCAATATGCATCCATTAACAATGTCCTACCTATTCCTAGATATCCCCTCTTGTATGGGCTACATCAGCTCTTCAGGTCACTATTGCTACAGACATGTTTGATCTATCCTGATAGGCTGCCAGCACTGGTTGCTATAGCTACAGACCTGGCTTCTACTGCAGCCTTGTAGACGCCAGTAAACACGCCCCTGAATTCAAAATGAAACCAAGAAAACAGGACTGAGATAAAATGAATCAATGTAGTGAGACAACCCCTTTAAGGCTGGTTATATTACTGTAGATTTTTAGTGGTCAGGAAATTCTTTTACACACATCAACATTACAACACCAAATATTATACAGCTTAAACAGAAAAAGATATAAAAACATGAGATAATTGGCATACTAGATACAAAGAGGTTGCTTGAAATTTTAAGAATCCCTTGTACAGGCCTGGACTACTGTAAAATGAAAAATTTTACCTGTACACACCTTTACAGCCAAGGCCATTCAGCGCCTCTGGATCATCTCTGTTCCCCACCAGCCTCCAACAGTGGTGTCACAAACATTGCTCGCCGGCTTCAGCAGTCTCTGCTTGCATATACAGTTATGTGACTGCTGCAGCCAGTGATTGACGCTCAGTCATTGCTGGGGAACTGGTGGTAACACCAGAGCTTTGTTGGTGCTGTAAAAGCTGCAGCTGAAGATGTGAGTACAGGTTTTTCTTTTATTTTACAGCAGCCTATGTCTTTACAGGGGTTTCTTAGAATCTCGGACAACCCCTTAAAAAACATGAAAACTGCAATGAATATTTTTGTGATTACTGTGGACCTATTTTAGAAAAAAAAACAGAAATTCATGATAAACGCTCATTTTAATAATAACATGCCTTTTAAAAAATATTTTTTATTATATATAAATAAAACAAAACACCCACATAATATAGCATCCCCGAAAAAAAAACCTCAGTCAGTTGTAGCCAAGGGTTGATCTGCATATCGGATATATTGATAGTTTGAATCCTTTGTGCAGAGAACACCTACTCAAGCTGAAGAACGTTAATAACATTAACACCTGTGAAAAATAAATCCTTTAAAAAATAATTTGTATTAATTATCTAAATGCTCAATAATGTTATAATAAAAAAAATACAAATTTTTAGGTATTCTTTCACATTGGAAACAGTTTTGACAATAGTGCCACCT
Source organism: Phyllomedusa bahiana (assembly GCA_025379985.1). Taxonomy (NCBI): domain Eukaryota; kingdom Metazoa; phylum Chordata; class Amphibia; order Anura; family Hylidae; genus Phyllomedusa; species Phyllomedusa bahiana. The sequence continues at coordinate 31,723 of JAODAL010011878.1, read as the reverse complement.
TGGGGCTAGAAACATTGCTTTACATAATCCGGTTTAGAAAACAATGATTTAAATAAAAAAAATTTTGGTTTTGTTATTTTTTGTTAAATGTTAACCTGCCTAAAACCGAATAAACTGAAATATCTGCATCCAATAGAAACATAAAAGCAAAGCAGCCCCGCTCAAATGCCTTCAATGCATCTACTTCCTCGTAGCAATAAAGACAGTTCAAGTAGAAAAAACGTTTACGAAGTTTTGCAGCCCTTGCTTGTGTTTGATAAATGGCACTGTACTCCCCCACCCCCCTTACTCGTTGTGTACTTCATACTTCACTGTTAATATGGGGGAAAAATTTTTTAAAAGATTTCCACGCCGGTGTAGTGGTGGTTCACGTAATTTTTCCTGAAAAGTTTTAATTATACGGGCAGACAGTGCACCTTCTTACCATGTATCATGTCTATGTATTGAGTAAGCACTATCCAAATCCAATTTCTTTTCATTTTTGGAATCTATGATGCATATTTAAGATAGAGGCTTCTTTTTTTGCCTTGAGGGTTTAAATGGATTGCTGTAAAGTACGTGAATGAACCAGCAACGAGGGACGTGGGATCACGACTGTGTGTTCTTTTAAAGTTTTTATTTAAACATTTTAATTTTAATAATGTATTATTAAAAAGAGGAGGCCATAAATTATTAAAACAACAGCCTTGCACATGTGATCTTGTACCCCTCTTTCATCATTTATGTAGCAATGAAAAAAAGATTGCACGTGGCATGTATTTCTGATATATTTTGTTATGTAACATTTATTCAGTATACCTTATTTTTTATTGTATTTTGCCAATTTTTATAAACATTTTCACGTTATTTTTTTACAAGTTTGATTTCTACATTTTGATTTTTATTGACTTAACTCCTAGATACTGGATCAAGTTTATGTTCCAGTGAATTAAAGGGATTTTCTCACCCTGCTGTTTCACAGACAAAGGTGCTTAGATTCGCCTTCTGGCAGGTGTGGGTGGCAGTGATTGTCATATCAGCTCTGCTATTACTAGATGAGCCTGTTACAGTAACATCACTGCTGGAGGTTTGTAAACCGTAGTACACAGGACTACAAAGCTCTAAAGGATTAAAGCTTGTCATTAACTTATATAAACAAGCTCCTGTGCTACTGATAATATTAAGCAAGGAGTGTCTCACTGGCAGGGAGGAGCCTGTGAGGAGTGAAAACAAGTGCTTTTGAAAGGTAAACAATCAAATCGTGTTAGATAAAGACCCTTCTCTATCCGACCATGGTAATGTCACTCCCTGCTCTCTGTCTAATCAGGAAGATAGGTATGGATGGTAACATAGAGACACTTGTGTGCATTCAGAGCAAATAAAAACTCTCTTATCTTCTCACCTTCCCTACATGTTGAAAGCTAATCGTTGTAGTGAGAAAAATGCTTTAAGCTTATACACAATTAAGTGTTATCATAGGGACAACCTATGGTTACCTTAAAGGACCCAGTCCCCTCTATTACTGAATAAAAGCTAGTGATGGATATCACAAAGGAAGCCGTTTGTAATGAGATTGAGCTAAATTTGGTGACTTTTTGTCTTCCAGTATACTGAGCTGTCCAATTTTTCTAAAGAATATTATCGCAGAAATGTTGCTGAAATATAATAGACCAAGTTCCTCCTTTGCAGCATTTATGGTAAAACATAGAAGTTTCATTCCTTATAAAATATCAAGGATGCCCCATTGGTGATGCAATTTCCAGAGTAGGATACTCCATCAGCCGAAACCAGGAAAGTTAAATACTGAAGTATTGGTTTGGTTGAAGCATCGCATTAAGCAAAAGGACTAAATTATGACTTCAGAACACCAAGTAGAACTGTTCTCTCTATGGAATGAAATAGCAACAAAGACACATATGGATTGGAAGAATTGACTTGTATGGAGCAAAACAATGGCCAACAGAAAAGTTTCTCAATTGAAATGTCTGATTCTTCTTTCTTTCATTCATTATTTCTTTCTTTCCTCATTAAAACCTTATGCTCATGCTGTAATAAAATGAAATTAAAAAAGTTATTCACCTTGCCATTTACCACTGTGATGCTGCCAACCGTGTCTCCACGGTCGTCTGTTTCCATCTCGCAGCTGTAGTCCGTTTGTGAGTGCGGCAAACACAGATTGGCTGCAGTTGTCATGTGCCATTGCCTGATATCACGTTTGGAAGTTAACGGCTCTAAGCAGACAATTAGAAGGGAGACATCGCCAGCAGCGTCAGTGCTGGAACCAACGAGAGTGGCAAAATGTGTATAGATTTTATTTTCAACTTGATGCCAATTGTCCATACACCTCCAGTAGATCGACATCTAACAAATTGTGCAGCTGTGAAAGTGGAGATCTGACTGTTAGATTACTCTATTACCAATCGTTGTATATTCAGCGCTTAGTGGGCACTATATGTATAGATATGGAGGAAGTCTCCCAGCTTTCTGCATATGGGCCCAGGCGATCATATGACTGCTTGGGCTCAATAGTTATCAGACCCATTAGGGCTGTATTTCCCCTGTACTTGAGGATAATATACCAGCCTCAATCACAGCAGAAATCAGGAAAAAGAAACAGGGGTCTTTTTTGATCTTATAGTGGATAATGTGTAAAATAAAATAAAAAAAAGCTGACTAAAGCAAAATAATAATAATAAAAAAAATACTGGCAGCCCAAACAGCAACTATTAGCCCCGTTCCCGATAACCCCAAAACTTTATGTCAGCTATGTGAAAACATCTATAATGGAAAAGTGACACAATTAGAAAAATTATTTTAGCACCACTTTTGCTGTTTAAAAAAAATAAATAAATTATATATATATCGTGAAAAACAGACTTTTTAAGGTTTTTACAATTTCCCCTGATATTGCTAATAAAAAAAATAAAAAATTACATAAAAATAAAGACTTACGTATCACAGAAAAAGGTAAAATAACCAAGCGTGAAAAAGCATTATATTGTTCAAACCCATACGTAGTAATGAAAATGAGCCCCTATTTTTAAAAAAGAAAGAACTGGACAACCCATTCAACACTTTGACAAAATGAAGACTAAATTTAATGCTATGTCAATATTTTCAAATAAAAAAAAATAAAAATTTGTAATGAATGTGACTTGTACAGTCATGGTAATGCCCAATGTTAATAGTCAGCATCATTAAAGGGGTTTTCTCACAATGCTATTTCAGAGATCCTGCTCTTCACAGCCAGCTTCAGGCTCACACTTCCTGTTCAGAAGGTAGACAGTTCTACAGCAGTGACTGTCAGTTTAGCTCTGCTACTCCTAACTGAGCCTGTTAGAGGGACCCCTACCACCTCTCACCTCTAACTGTACTAAATAAAAAATGAATGCGCACTTACATCTGTCATCACCCCCTTTCCAGCACTGCAAGAGCTCCAGTGTTCCTCTGGTGATCCCTCACTGATGATGCCATGTTTGTGGATCACATGATACTGCAACCAATCACTGACCTCTGTGTTCACATGCTGTACATGCAAGCTCGTGATTGGCTACTGCATTGATCAATGAATGCGATTTCATCAGTGAGGGATCGGTGGGAACTGGAGCCCTGGCAGTGCTGGAACTGTGGTGATGGGAGATGTAAATATGGGATAATTTTCTATTTTAGCACAGTGAGAGGTAGAAGAGAGGTTCTCAAAAGTCTTGGAAAATCCGCTTCTTTGGCAATTTATGCTATGCCTGTTGTATATTATCTGTGCAAATGCTTGGAAAATGACCAAATGTACATGTCGACATGCCCACAAACTTAAGTGGCCAAAATGGTGCACATTTAGAATTTACCTTACTTTTGCCTTATTTTTTTATGTATTTTACCACTTTTGTCTACTACACATCAGGACCACATTTTTCATTGTAGCTACAAAATAAAAGGTATAACTTATAGCTCACAACTTACACAATTTAGGACGTCTTCATGTATGTTTAGCATTTCTATTTCAAGCATTGCCCCCATCCATCATAATGGTCAAGTACAGTGTGAATTTAGTCTTCCACTTGTGGGAAATGAAAGAAAAACTTTTTTTTAAAATCTAAAGCTAAAATGACGAGCAATGCAATTTAATACTTGGCTATGAGCTAAATGTATTAGAGTATTTACAACTAAATTAAAAGACATATTAATGCTTAGCTTAGAGGCTTGCTTTACAAGAATTTCATGAAGGCATACATATCTACCTATCGTTGGGCATACAGCAAGATCATGAGAAATGTATTCTGTGTTAAAAATTAGGAGCTTCCATTTCTCCTGCCAAGAGATCTGATCAAATCTCTATCATTCCTAAAATAAAAATAAAATAGATCAGGTAGTAGGAATTTCCATCATTAACATGCATTGCGTTACCAATTAAAGGGGCTATCACAAAGACAACCCGTATCCATAGTCCTACTAGACCAGGGGTTCCCAAACTCTAGTCCTCATGCCCCACCAACAGGTCATGTTTTCTAGCGTCCCTTAGCAGTGCACAAGTGATTTAATTATACTGCACAGGTGAATTAATTATTGTCAGTGCTTTCTGTGGCATATCTAGAGATGGGCGAATTGATTCTAACGAAGTGGAATTCGTTTAGAATTTCAGGAAAACTTTGGTTCGGAACGAAGTCGAACTTTGGGGTACTTCGGGTGAACGAAGTGTGCTTTTGATTAATAAAATGGCTGCGAGCACATGGCGTTACATGGGGCAAAGCACTCTGGGAGGAAGAAGGGCATAACCTACATGACATGTGCATAGATGAAGCCAATCAGAGACCGGCGGGATTCTGTGACATTACCGCACTATATAAGTCCGGGCGCGACGCTGGGAGCTCATACCGCTCTCACTGTACTGATTAGGGAAGGTGCTGCCACGGCTGCTTATGATATCTCTTACTAAAAAACTCTTTTAATACATGATTTTTTGGGGGTGTCACAGCTTGTCTCAGAGACTGCTTCTCTTAACTTCTATTTATGATTTTGTGGGGTTTTGGGATCTGAAGCCCAAATGTGCCCACTCAGCTGCATATCTTTTAATGCTGAGCTCACAGCACATTAAATACCAAGGGTGATCTAAGCCTGTTCCTTTTGTATTCTTTAAAGAAACAGCTTTTTTTACAATACAAATCCCACTTCTTTTTGGGGCTGCTAATTCTTTTGCGCAATTTACATCCAGGGGTTTTAATTAACTTTTTTCTCGCAGGGACTAAAAGAAACCGTCTTTTTCACCGAAAAAAAATACATTTTTCCTTAGCATAACTCAAAACCAAAGTTTTTTTAACAAGTTTTTCTCTTGTTGTTAGCGTAAAATACACGCATGTAACACGAAAAAGCTGGTATTTTTGGTGCTCAATTCTTTTTGCCAATTTCATCCGGGGTTTTAATTAAGCATTTTCTGCTGTTGTGGTAACTAAAAGAAACTGTCTTTTTCACCGGAAAAAACATTTTCCCTGTACATAACTCACAACCAAAGGTTATTAACAATTTTTTTCTCTTGCTGTGTACCATAAAATACACCCATTGTAACACGCACAAACGGTATTTTTGGCTGCTCAATTCTTTTGCGAAATTTTTACATCCAGGGGTTTAATTTAAGCGTTGTTCTGCTGCTGTGGGACTAAAAAGAAACCGTTTTTTTCACCGGCAAAAAAGACTTTTTTCCTGAGCATAATTCATACCGAAGGTTCATTACAAGATTTTTCCTTGTTGTGTAGCAAAAAAAATCCCACGCATTGTAACACGCTACAAAGCTGGTATTTTTTTGGTGCTAAATTCTTTTGCGAAATTTACCCCCAGGGGTTAATTAAGCGTTTTCGCTGCTGGGGTGACTAAAAGATCCGTCTTTTTCACGCCAAAAAAAAACTTTTTTGCCTGTAGCAAAATTTTAAACCGAAGGTTAATTACAATTTTTTTCACTTGCTTGTACCGTAAAATACCACCATATAAAAACCTAAAAAGCGGAGTTTTTGGTTGCTCAATTCTTTTGCAAATTTACTCCAAGGGTTAACAATTTTTCTGCATTTTACTTAGTAAAAAGAAAAACGTTCTTTTTAAACCCCCAAAAGAAGCAAAAATTTCATATTGAAGGTTAATTAAGCCTTTTTGGCTTTTACATTCATAAAATACACAGTTTTTTTAAATGACACAAAAATAAATTTTTCCGGGCCATTTGTGGACGAAATTTTTAATCCAAAGGGTTACCCAAGCTTGTTACTGGGTTCATTTGGGAGTCAAATGCAAGGTGTGTTTTTATCATATACAGATATTTTTCATCAACAGTGCTTCATTTTTAGAACAAACAGAAACAGTATGTCAACAAAGGTGGCAGCCTTCACCTCGAGGGGGAAGGGCACAAACATTCCGGGGAGCAGGCCAAGGCGCAGCACAGAAAGGGGGACGTCGCGCAGGGGTCACCGGGGAGGCCACAACTGCTGCTGTCATCTACGGCCGTGTGTTGTTCAAAACCCAATGGTTCTTTGGGTTGTTTGACTAGGGTTTTCCACCCTCCCAATGACATCTGACAACCCCCTCAAATTTGGTGGGAACGTCAACACAACCTTTAAGTTTTCATGGCCCGGAGCGGGTCAGCGGGGCCCCCACCCCGCCCCCAACTACCTTTTTTCCCATCCTTCCCTCAGCCAGAGATCTACTATGTGGTCTGGGCTCACGCCACTATATAGCGAGGATGAAAATTTGAGGAGGGGATCAGCAGCTACTTTGGGAGGAAGAAATGGAGCCATATCCCCTGCTTTATGCAGTAGGCGGGGAAAGTATAAGTTGAGAGTGGCATGGGAGGTCATGTTGGGGAGGGGTCAGCCTCTTTATACAAACAGGTGATGAGGACAGCATGACGATGAAACACAAATATATGTGATGTAGCCACCGCACTTGGGGGCCGGGGAGGGAAGGGGTTCAAAACACTCAGGGGGAAGGGGGCTCATTACGCCAGGCACGGGGCAGCCCCAAGGGGGTTTTTTTTTGGCCGTGAGTCCCGCAAGATCAGCAGTGTAAGGTCGGACCAAGCGGCCCCGGGGTAAAAAAACCCCTCGCAGGTCCCAAAAAAGTAGCGGCACAGGGGCTCCGGGGAGTCAGCGGCGGCAGTAGTCACTCAGTGCGGGTGTTGGCGGGAAATCACTACTCGGCGGTGTGGGGATTCTTTGCTAAACACCGAGGAGCCGAATATGGGTATTTAAATCTGTAGGAGAAAATGAACTGGCCAGGGACAACTTGGCACCACGCCCCCGTCAACACATGCAGGCCCCCACCGGGGGGGGCCCGGAGAAACGGGCCAGATGTGTGGGCCTCCTGCCCCCCCAGCAACACAGGGACAGCAGCGCCCCGTGCACGCATGCCATTGCCCATCAAAGGCTCCACCACCCCCTGCAGAAAGGAACGTTTCTCTTGATACATCTCCCGGGCCCCAAAGCCCTCTCCTCGCTATCATGGGGCAGCAGTCGTTCACGAGGCGTTGCAAAAAACAACAAAATGCTCCCAACCATCCTAAGGTGCAGAAGGACCGGCTCCTGTCCTTGTTCTACTGCAGTCCCTCCCCTTTTTCCCAAATGGGGACCGACCATTCAGAGAATAAGGTTGTGCCGGGTGAGATGGAGGGGGTTCCAAGCCGTAATTTCTTTTCCAAAAAGGGATACCGATTCAAAAATTGTAAAAAGGGGGGCCCCATCCACACTTTGTTTTCCAAGGGGACCAGCCATTTAATTTAACAATCGGCCCCAGTACACCCCACGGGTTTCCCTGGGGAAAAGGCTTCCGGCCCAGGCACACCAACAAAATTGGACAGGGGGACGGGGAAAGGCCCCCCTCCATTTGTCAAACTCAGCTCCGGGCCCCAAGCCGCCTCCTCCCCTTCCCCCCCCACCACATCCACCTCCACAAAATCGCTCATCATACCACATTGAAGGGCACAGTGGGTCACGCAGTCACACCTGGCTTGCCCCCCGGCGAACGAAATCACGCAGGGGGGGGAACTGCTTTTCCCCGTCATGCAGCAAGAAATCGATTGTTTTTCTTTCTCCACGCCAACGCAAAACGGAACCATGGGGGACGGACAATGGGAGTAACATGGGTCCGTGTGCACCGAGGAGGATGTCCATTTCGCCCTGCATGGTGCAAGGGTGTTCAATCCTTGGGTTTTGGGAAAAGGTTTTTTTGAATTTTTCCCACCATCTTCAAAGATTCAAAAAAAGGGCCGGGAAACCCTTGATTTTTATGCTTTTTAAATCCCAAATTCCTTAAAAACCCCGGGGGAAAACCCCACCCTCCTTGGGGTTCCCAGCGGCAGAAGGGGCCCTTTTTCCCCCAACACCCCCTCTGAAATGCAAATTTTTTTCCCCCCACCCGAAAAAAACCCCAGCCCTTAAATTTGTTTGGACCACCCTGATGAACCCCCCCCCCCAAAAAGGGGCCCTTTAACCGTTTTTGGGCCTTCCGGCCAACCCAATCCCCTTTCCCCGGGGTTAAACCCTTTTATTTCCCTTCACCTCCCATCCTAAACCCACGAAAACCCCCCCCCAAAATTTTTTTGGGCCCCCAAACCGGGGAAAGCCCAAACTTAAAAATTTCATTCGCCAGGACAACAAGATAACTTTCATTCCACGCCCTTTCCCAAAAAAACCATTTTCCCCGAAAAAACTGTTTTGGCCGGGGAAGGCCTTTGGCCCCCAACCCCCCGGGAACCCGGTGGGGCCCGAAAAGGGAAAAGGGGGGGATGGGGCCCTTTGGGAGGCAGGTCGGTAAAAGGTTTTTCCTACCATTTGAAAAGAAAGGGGCCGGAGCCCAGGATGTTAAAAAGGGGAACCCCCCCAAGTTCCCCCCCCCCGGGCACCCTTGGCGGGGAAATAAAAGGGGGTGGAGGTCCCCCGGGAGCCCCCCCCCCTTTCCTTTTGTCAGTTTTGGGCCCCCCAGCAAAACCCTGGATTTGCCTGGCTTGGGGTAAAACACCCCGAAATAGCCCAAACCCGGAAAAAGGGGAGCCCCTTCCTGGGGCCCCCACCCAATGGCCCTGCCTTCCCCCAGGCCCCAAAATTAACCCCGGGGAGAGGGGATTACCCCCCCCCAATACATGGGCCCCCTCCTCCCCCCTTATAAAATTTGGCCCCCCCAAATGTGGGGGCCCAAATCGTCCCTCCCTGACGGGGTTCTGACAGGGGGGTTTTTTAAAGCCCCTAAAGGGAAACTTTCTGCCGGGGCTGCGGGGAAAAGGGGTTGGGGGAAGGAGAAATAAAAACCCCAAAACCAACCCCCAAACCAAGTCTGGACACTGAAAAGGGGTTTCCCCCTTTTTCCCCCCGCCATAAAGGGCCGACCCCCCGCAAAACCCGGGGCCCCCTTGAACCCCCCCCCGGTTTTGGGGCCACCTTTTGGACACCCCCCCCCAACCCCTCCCCCACCCCATTTTTTTTTCCCCCGGGAGATTTTAAAACCAACCCCAAAAACCTTAAATTTTTTTAGCCCCCAACTTTGGGTTTTAAAAAAAATGGGGGAAGCTGTTATTCCCCCTTTTAGTGGGGCCCCTTCAACTTTAATGCCCCCTTTGCCTTTTTTAAACCCCCAATTAAACCCCCCCCCCCATTGAAAAATTTTGGCCCGCCCCCTAAAAAACCTTTGTAAAGGGGTTTAATCGGGTTTGGGATCGCCGGGAAATTTTCCAACCCCCCCCAATCCCTTTTGGATCAAACTACATCACCAAATGTACGCCTAAACCCAAAACCCTGGAAAAAGATCGGGGTTTCCCAAAACTACCTGCCTCACCACAAATTCTGATGCCCTACCCACCTGATGCCACACATCTCCCTGACATTTTTCCCCCATCTGCCCCCAAACCCTTTTTTTTCCCGGGGATTTGGCTTTTGCCACCCACCTCCAAAATCTGCCCAATTTTTCCACTTTATGACCTCACTGCTGCTCTGTTGCGGGCCTTGATACCACACTTTTTCCCCATTGCCCCCAAACCTCTAAACCTCATGCTTTTTTGTTTTCCCTCCACCGCACCCCCAAACTCTGGGGGGGGGGGCCTCCCTCCTTTTTTTACCCACCTCCAAAAAATCATTGGGGCCCCCTGCCGCCCCTAAATGCTCCTGTTTCCCGGACCTCCACACTGTGCATTGTCCACTCTTTTGGCCAAACTCCATTTTTGGGCCACCTCCAGAATGTCATTTTGCCACTGCCCCGACCTCATGCCCCTGCGGGCCTTTACCCCCAAACACTGTTCATTGTGCCACTCTGTGGCCTACTACTGTTTTGGGCCAACCTTTTCCAAATTCATTGTGCCACGTCTGACCTATGCGCTGCTGCCGTGACCTCCACACTGTTCATTGTCCATCTGGGCCTACTACTTTTTGCCACCTCCAGAATGTCATTTGCCACTTTTGACCTCAGCTGCTCTGCCGTGACCTCCCACTGTGTCATTGTGCCACTCGTGGCCTACCCCCGTTTTTTGCACCCCGAATATCATTGTCCCCACTGTCTGACCCAGCGCTGCGCCGTGACCTCCCACGTGTCTTTGGCCACTTTTGGGGCTACCCTTTTTTTGCCACCTCCAAAAAGAAGTGCCACTCTTGACCTCATGCTGCTGGGCTGCCGCCCACCTCCACACTCTGCCACAAAATGTTCCCACCTGACCCCTCAGCTTTTTTTTTCCATTTTCGTGGCATGACTTTTATCAGCACTTCCCCCTTATTTTTTTGGTCATTTTTTGCCTCTTAATCCCCAGGGAATTTAAGTAAAGCGATTCTAAAGCGGCGGCATCATTGCGTGTCATAAAAAACACAACATTGTATGAAGACCAAACCAACTCCCTCTGCTATTTAAGCAGGCACAAAGTTCTACAGCACCCTGCGGCTATGTGCACCCGGAAATACTGTTTTTTAACTTTATTCATCCCGAAACAATTCGGGCCGAAACAAATTTTGTCGGGAAAAAAAAGGGAATTTCCAATCGAATTTTTCAGAAATTCGCCCATCTCTAGGCATATTCTTAAAACATGACCTGTTGATGGGGCGTGAAGACTGGAGTTTGGGAATCCCTGTACTAGACAAAACTTTATTTACTTATCTGCTTGATGAGACCATCCCTTTAAGCCTTCATTACATTACGCTGAAATGTATTTATGCCTTTCAGTATTTCCTCTCATTAGTATTTATTAGTATGTTGGGACCTATAGGTGGTGCCCACATTGTTCTAGTTTTTTCAATTTATAGGTTTCTAGAATTGGAAAAACAAATCAGAAGAAGCTGTAACTTTTTACTCTTGCTGATGCTAGATATGTGATAAGCTACTAATGTGGACCCCATGGATACGTTTGGATATAGTCAATTAAACTGATGTCGAACTTGAACACTGGGTAGACTATGCCAGCCATGTAAATAGGGAATCTATGCACCAAAATATATTGAGTAGAAGATTATTAATGGAACAGTGGTTATAAAGCTACATAAAGCATAAATATTGCTAGGAGTTTTCCTCAAAAACAAACTTTTTATTTGTAGTAGATGCAGGACAATTTGTTATTTCAAGTCTGCAGTTCTTTTCCATCCTTCTGTATCTTTTCCATAAGGCTAGGCTCACATCTGCATCGGACATCCTGATCGGAGTCAATGTCACAGAGGCGGCATCAGCTCATTCAAGACAGAAACTATTAACAGTTAACGGGCCCCAATGACTACAAAGGGTCCGTCAGATTTCCACTCTGGTATCTGTCATGTTTCTAAAGTTTTTGAGACCATCTGCGATGGAAGCTCTGAACAGAACGTCTGATGTAAATGTAACCCTGGCCTAAGGTTATGTTTACAGTGGATTTTTCCATTTGAAAAAATGTGCTGCATATTTTTACTCTTTTTTGCTACAGATTGTGCTGAAGTTTTGGATAAAAAATACCCTCATCCAGTAGGTCTTATCCACACTTGGCTACCTCATGCAAAATACTCACAGAAAACGCTTCAGTCAGTAACATGTCAACTACTTTTTTCAGTAAAAAAATTCCACTCCATAGTTACAATGTGAACTATATAATTTAAACATTATGAAAGCAGTAGGCACTTTTAAACGTTTTTCAAGAAATTTCCCAACAGGGGATTTGCATCACAATCTGCATGGAAAGCTTAGTGATTATGCTTCCTCACAGGTTGTAAAACTAGCATGAGCCAATAAATTGCCCTCCATGCATCTCGTACCCACCGAGTAGGGAACTTTTAGAGGCTCTTCTCCTTCCCATTCCTTCAGCACAGATTCTAATAGAGAGATAGTGTTACAGTTTTTCTACCTATCTTGTATTTACTGTATAACAGATTTTTTTGAGTAAAAAAAAATCAGTTATAGGTGTTTTCTCACCATGCAGTTTCACAGAGCTGCAGGCAGCTTCAAACTCACACTTTCTGGTTAGGTTGTGGGTGGTTCATAGCGGATTGACATTCAGCTTGCTGTTCTACTATCCCTGTTACAGTACATGATTGCGGGAGATTTAAAAAATTAGTACGAAGGCTGAAAAAGCTCTAAAGGGTGAAAGCTTGTCATTATTTGGTAACCCAAAATTTCCTTACAAGATAACTCTGCAGGGGGACTCATCATAGTCAAAATGACACGATGGCAGCTTTGATCAATCAGATAAAATAGAGGGAAAGATAGAGGGGAGATGTGGTTGGTAACCTAGATAAACTTGTGTACTCTAAAAGCTCTGAAATCTATTTTATCTCTTCCCCAAAGCAAAATCAAAAGAGCAATGTATTTGGTAATAAAAGCCCATCATTGTGGTGAGAAAACCACATTAGGAATCCCGAAGGCAAAAAAAAGAAAAGGTGTGAAGGTAAGGAAATACCTTTTTTTAATAAAATAAAATAAACTTTATTTTTATAGCGCCCAAAATATTCCGCAGCACTTTTCAATTTTATAAGGATTCCTTTATTCCCATATGCTACTGGTTTCTGCAAAAAAAAGTTAGAACAATATTAATGTATTCTGTCAATCTAGAACAGTGTATACCAGTTGGGCAAAGTAATTACTGACCATAAGGGCAATAATAATAGAAAATATATGAAATTCCTGTCTTTACAAAGCAGTTTGCCAGTCTTTTGATGTTAATTTGTAATGGCAAAGGAGCATTGAAGCATTGACAGTGTGCCTTCAATAAGATTCATGCACCTGCACTGCCGGTACACAACCTAGGACCCTCATCATTTTATCTAGGGACTAATTCAGCCCACTGAAGAGGAAAAGCAGTAAGAACCATGCTCATATCTTGTTTAAGGTGAAGATTCCAGGCCGTATCTGAAGAGACAGTTTACATTTTTTTTAAATGAACTTCCTTATACCCATGAGAGAAAATACATCTTACACTCACCTTTTCATTGATTAAATGCCTTGACAGATAGATTCTATCCAGTAAAACTGCTAACACCCTAAATGGCCCAACGAATGAAGAAAAAAATTCTGTTGCAATCGCGTGATTCTACTGTAGCTCTACAAATATATGGCATTTGTGCACAGGATATTGGGTTAGCTTGGCAAACAGCCTTTGATTTACTGTCAACTTTTTGCAGTTACATTTTTAGCAAGCTCTTCAATAGCTATTTCACAATAATAAACCAATATCAGAAGACAGTGTTTTGCTGTAGAGTAAAAGCTCTTGTAAACCTATTTCTTCTATCTACAGCATAAAAGCTCAATGCACAGAACACCACAAGTGACAGTCTAGTGAACACAAAGCATCATAACGAATAAAAATTTGCTATTTCAGACTTATAGAAAGCAAACGTATTTACAAACTGTCATAGTAGAAAATAATTCAACTCCACATGGAGAAATCTTTAATTTACCTTTTAAAGTAGCATCACTATGCTATGTCTTAAGGTTAAAGGGGTTTTGTCACGATCTCATTTCATACCTCCTGTATCCAGCTCTTCAGCTCTGTGTGCTCAGAAGGGGGTGTTGATTTATTTAAATTTGCATATCATGTACCCACAGATGACATCACCAGGCCTTTCCTCTCTGTAGTCAAAGAAAGGTCTGTTTATGTGTAGAATTGTAAGTAGCTACAATGTAGCTCAGAGGTAAAACTTTTGCCTCTAGGCACAACAGTCCTGGGTTCAAATCCTTGCAGGAACCAAACCTGTGGATTTTATTTCTCTTTATCAATGGACAAACCTGATTGAGATTTCTTTTTTTATTAAATTTTCACCATTAGAATAATTTAAAAAGGAGTACAGAGGACAGGGGTAAATGACAGCACCTGGATTGAACACTCAGTAGCTGCTTGGAGGAGAGGTGATTTTGAGCATGTGCACCAGGACCTGAAGCTCTCAGCCCTGGTCGAAACCCCTGGAGATGATCTGAAACAATGGATTACTAAAGAAGCAGCTAAAAAAAAAAACAGTGCAGAATTTTAATAATGATGAATGGTGAAAATGTATATTATTTAATTTACAAACTTCTCACGTCAATTTTACTTCGTGGCAAAACCCCTTTAAGTTACACTTTTTAACACTATTTTATTTAAAGTCTTTAATTAGCTTAAGATTAATTTAATAACATATCTTTATTGTGCTAAAAACTTTTTAGATCCAAAGCCCCAAATCCACACAATGGATTCTGACTTGAAATACTCGTCTAAAATTTAAACTGTTTATCTCTGAGTCCTGCCGGCAGACAGCAGTACAAAGCTGGGGGGATGTGTTGCATTCTGATAGCTCTGTAAGCTGTTTACATAGTTACTAATGAGTGCAAGCACAAAGGTGCAGTCATGATAATGATGATTTCAAGTAAAGAGCAGAGGGGGATTACACACTAATGTCAGCACAAAGACCCCAGCAGTGATAGCTGCAGAGGGAAGTCCTAGATTGCAATGCAGTCTGGGAGTTGCAGGAAAGAGATGCAGGAGAACTTCTGACAACCCCCCAAGCATTAAGTTTCACTGCAAAAAGTAGATCTTATGATATATGAATAAGGAGGCAAAAGAAATAAAAAGAAACATACAAAGGTAGTGGAATATCTTTACTTTTCAATATAAATGTTGTTTATAGTGTTGTATGAAATCTTTAAACTCCTGAATAACCCCTTTAACTGACTGACTTTATTTCTTTGGAGTGTATACCAGATTCCTTACTGCATACAAGGCTCCAACTTGTATATTATTATGGGTGTGAGGAAATGTTTAATTACACGAAACACATTGTCCTGGTTTTAATAAACAGTTCTACATTTATGTGTTTTCTGGTATTTAGAAATTATGTTTCAGTCATTCCCTTAGTATTAGTATATTCTTTCTGATTCGGTGTTTAGCCGTAGCTGGATCATAATAAAGCAGTGTATAGAACTGTGCCCATAATAGCACAACTGCGCTAGGTCAGTGTATCAACTACAAGTTTTATCATTTTTAAGTGGTTACATATAATACTACAACTAGAGAATGCCTTTGACTTTAATCCCCTTCCCTTTTTTCTTTCTTCTCGCAAGTCTGAAAAGTAAGAATACAGTGACTACCAGTGGATTAGTTTATTATTTTTATACAATTTGAAGAGGCATATTCTAAATTCACATGATGTTTGTACCAATGGCAAAATGAAAAATTATTTGAATACCTAATCTATCCCTCTATCTATCTATCTGTTTATATCTATCTAAAGTATCTTTTTTATACAGATAGATATTTATCAATCTATATATAAATAGATAGATATCTTCAAAATTCTCATAATCAACAATAAGTGTATCTCTTTGTAAAGGGAAAGGAGACAGTTTTAGAATAGAGACATTTCAAGAGAAGAGATAATGAGAGAGATATAATATGATAATATATAGGAAAAAAAAGTATTACTGCTGAGATGTCATTGGAGAAAAAAGAAGATGTGAAGAGAATCAATAATGAGTCCAAGTCAGAGAGAGACCCCAAGCTATAGGAAGGGTTATTAATGGATGGAAATATTATGTGGTGTTCTTTAAAGTGTTTGTTCAAAGACATTAAAGGGGTTATCGCTACAAAGATCCTATCTGTAATAATGTGGACAGTAAAAATAAGCCCTTTTGCAATTGGTCTGTATTACCTCAATAATTAATATAGCAGCTATTAGCTAATCTGTGAGTGTCTAGAGCTAAATCCAAAGCCTGGGGTCAGGCCATGCCCTCTGTGCTGTGTTTGTCTGCCTGATATTTAGTCCAGCCCTGGTCAGGACATGCCCCCCCCCCCCCATGCTGTGATTGGCTACTTGCACTCTTATCCCTCTGAGTTGTGTGAAAACAAATCTGAAACTGGCTTTCTATGGGCACGTCCCCATGGCACAGGTTTTCGGCCAGTTTTTCAGGTGGTTTGCAGTTTTGCAGGCCACCTGAAAAACCGGCCGAAAATTAGCACAACGGGCTCCTATGGAAAACCCATGCAGCAGTCCCCACTGCACGGGTTCTCCGCCCGGCGGTTTTTCTGCCCGTGGGCCGCCCGCAAAACATTCTACAAGCACATTCTTCCGTCCGGTTTTCGCGGAGAAAAGCCGCCCTCTCCTCCCTCTCGGACTGGTATTTGTCCCTTGACGTGGGGATGCAGCCTATCCTGGCTGCTGTCTATATCTATGCTCTCATTGTCTTTCATTCTCTCTCTGAGCTGTGTAATAAAGGCTGCCTGAGCTCTCTATGCTCCTCTCACAGTGACAGTTCTATGTGAAGGTTCTGGGCAATTACTCAGTTTCTCTAGCTGTTAGATTCACTCTCCCCCCAATATAACACAGCCTTATAAATTTTGATTTCCCTCTTTCTCTATACTTGCCTGATAGAAGAGGGAGGAACAGTTTGAATTTTTCAGATTTGTTTCAGGATTTCAGGCTGTATGTATAATGGTTTACACCAATGCAGGTGTTCTGGTTACAAGGATTAGAGGCGGGGAGGGAGGTGACAGCTCTCCAGGTATGAGAACTGACCACTGCAGGAGGTCTGCAAAGCTTTGACATCCTTTATCTCCCACTGCTCACATAGAATGATGATGATGACTAAGGAGGGAGCAGGGAGGGGGTGTGATGATGTCACCAGTGAGGGAAGACACGCCTACTGGGAGGAGAGATATGCCTACTTGGAGGAGAGACACACCCCTGGATTTGAAACTGTAAGACAGAGAGAAACCATTCATGTCTGTGAGAGCCTGTGGTGAGAAAAACCCTTTAAGTATTATATTGCTCTGTAGGATCACATAAAACAAGACAACTTTTCAACTGGAATTATTTTTCAAAAACATGCACATGCCTATAGATATTGCTGTTACATACAGGCTTAAATAGGTTGTGATCATTAGGTAAGTATAACCTCTTTTATCAAGCCTTTTCCCATTTCAGATTTGTTTGTTTTTTTGACGGACAACCCCTTTTAGTCTAAGAGAGCAAAACAGTTTGTTTTAAGCTCTCTGCTCAGAATCACATAGGAGGAGCAGAATAGGAACAGGGGTTGTTTCCCCCTTTAAATAAAAAAATTCAAAATAATTTTAAAAAAAAATTCTTTTAGAATTACAACACTGCTATATACAGTATGTGTTGCTGCTATGCAACTCACCACTCACATAGATAAACATATTTCCTTAGTGCCTTGACTTATCTGTTTAATTTACCTTTATAATATATGCAAACACTATATACATTTTATGACAGCATATCTGACAACTATAGCACCAGGAGGTAAAACACATAAAAAATACATTTAGCACTGTGGACATGTTAATTTCTAAAGAGAAATGTGTTTCTTACTGAAGCAGTATAATATTTTTATGTACAAAAGACACCAAAATGTAGGAGGAACAAATGTAAATGGTGTTAAGAAAATGTGTTACATTCTTATCCATATATACATGAGCTTGTATAAATTTGTCTACCAAAAATGAGGCAAAACATCAAAAGTGTTGGTGATCAGAAGGACATGAAATGCAACAAAATATTGCCCAGTGCTTTTATAGTAAAAATGTGTAGTTTAGCAGTGTCAGTTTGCTTTACATCACTACAAATTGGTGTATAATTACTATGGACATCGAGTCAGACTGGTCCACCAGAGCTCCACAGGGTTCTCCGTTGACCCTTAGCTCTGAAACAATAATGGGCCCTTTGTGTCCAGCAGTAGACCAGTCTATGTAGAGATCTTGGAGGCAATGTATTATCTATTTGTTAACGGGAATATATCACTGATATTTTTTTCTAGTTAAAACCAAATCATGATAAATATTCTTTTCTTCTTAGCTACTTTTTTATTTTTTATTCTATTCACTATATATAATTAAGTGGGCTTCTGCCTGAGCTTCTTTTATCAGCATTTAGAGATATGCTTGACTGCAGCTATATGAACAATCGATCCTGTAAACAGGAGCTGACTCATTGGACTTCTATGGGAGGGTTTCCTGGATATGTTCTGAGAACTGGAAAGAAGTCATTGTATAGGGAGAGAAAGAAGGTGAGCTGTGACTACTTCATATTGTGAATCATGAAAACCATCTGTATATAGATGTCACCTTTCATGGTTTTCCTGCCTGTGACAGTGATAAGGAGACTGCTTAAAGGGGTTGTCTCACTACAAGGATTGCTTTTTATGTTAAAGATCCCGCAAAAATAAGCCACTTTGCAATATGTCCATTAACAGTGTCCTACCTATTCCTAGATATCCCCTCTTGTATGGGCTGTATCAGTTCCTCAAGTCGCTATAACTACAGACCTGTTTGATCTCCGATAGGCTGCCAGCAGGGTTTGCTATAGCTCAGCCCTGCTTCTACTGCAGCCTAGTGGAAGCCAGTAAACACGCCCCTGAATTCAAAATGAAACCAAGAAAACAGGAAAGAGTAAAGATGAAACAATGTGGTGAGACAACCCCTTTAAAAAAATCTAGATAGCAAAATGGATAATTAAGAAGAACATAAACAACAATTCTTTAAAAAATATATTTAACATTAAAAGACATTTAAACAGGTAATGTTCTTCGACACATTCCGTTTTAAAGCTAAATCACAAATAGCCCATTAAACATTACTAATGATGTTTTTTGTGGTTGCATTGGCATAAAAAAAATTATGATTTGACTGAAAGTGGACATGCACATATTCTGTATTAATGGAATCAAAATGATAGCTCTCAAATAAGTCAAAGGGAAACCAGTCCAGTTTGACAGGTTGTCAAATTTTTCTTTTTTGATTTAAATCCATGTGAGACATTCAAAGAACACTATTGATACATGATTCAATATATCTTAAAGCAGTTCTTTTGGGCATGCTATGCTGCTTTTATATAAGATTTTGTATGGTTCCCTATGTTCATGCCAAAAACAGTTTCATCCCTAACCTACACCAAGTGATGATAGCTGTCCCTGCATATCTAAGGAGCCATCAATCTCTCTGTGTTGACAGTGAAAGCAGAAATAACAAGCTTAATCTGTGAGTTCTGGAAGCAGATACATAATGTTTTACATGAAATACTGAGTCAATGGGGACTATACTGTATATCCCCAAGATGACGCCTCCCCTTGGGGAGAAGCATTTATTGCATTTGTTGTCTTTTCCACTGTACTCTGGCTTCAGGTTTAGAGATACTATTGATTAATAAACCCAGAAGAACATGGACATGTACTTAGAGAGACAAGATACAGAATAATCATAACATTCTTAATTAATATAAGATACTAGTATGTCACTGCACTAATTTGGAATAAGATACTTTAACTTGATCCTACCCCAAGAAGATTGTAAAAAAAATTATGTACACATTTTTTGGAAATCATAATATTTAATATATTCAACTTTTTCTTTATACATCTATTTTTTGCATCCCTTTACACTGCTATGTGACTTTAAGGGGCCGTTCACACGCTTATTTTTCGGCAGCGATTGGCGCCATACTGTTGCTCGCCGGATTTGCGCTTGCAGTATGGCGCCAATTTTTTTCCTCGCAGTACATTACAGTAATCCACAGTTCTCATAGAGAACAGTATGATTCCCGTACGCTCCTGCGCCGGCTCGCGAATCCGCCGCGGGGGGAGAAAGTGACATGCGCATTATCCAGGCGCAATACGCGCCGTGGATAATGGAAGTCTATGGGGCCCCCATCCCGCCCCTTATTCAAGCCGGAATTGCGAGCGCAATCCGGCTCGGCAATTCCGTCTTGAATAAGCCGTGTGAACACGGCCTGATTCTGAAGGGGTTAAGGTAAATTAAATGGAATTCGAAAAAGGGTTTGTTGCTATCACAAAAAAACACCTTTCATTGGGCCTTCTTAAAAGGCCAAGACTTATCTAGAAAAAAGGCATAGGCGTGCCAGGAAGCCGATGGTGGGAGGTGCTCGGCACTGAAATGCTTCTTTTACTTGTCTTTACATAGAAATAACAACTACCTGTAGCCACAGGGGGGAGCTCTATGCATACAGATTCATACAGCTGCCACTGTGTTTCATGCTAGCTGTATAATTGTATATGCAGTGTGCTCATCCCAGTGGTAGTTCCAGTCAGACAAATTTATATACTCTACACGGTGAGCTCTCTAAATCGACACAAAATATTGATAAGCATAGTGGACATAATCTAATATAGCAGTAGTTTTATTTCAGCTCTCAGTAGATAGTGGGGCCCGTTTTGAGCCTTTCAATAGGACACTATTGTTTTGCATATGTCTTTGGGCCATCATATTGAAATGTAACAATAGACATATTTTCTGTTAATAATATGCAGAATAATTTAAAGGGAACCTGTCAGGTGGTTTATTCTTCCCTCTCTAAGAGCAGGTCATAATAGAGGGAGAGAAGCTGAGTGATATTTAGAATGATATGATTTGAAGCAGAATTTCTGAGTTAAAAACAGAGAAAATACTGACTGGACGCCTTAAGAGACAGGTGGAGTCCTGCTTATCCTGCCACATAGAGTGATTGACAGCTTTCCCTGTACCAATATGTATAAAGAGCAAACTGTCACTGTATGTGGATGGGGTCAGTAATATCTTCAGTTTTACTTTCACAGATTTTCTCTGCCTTTTACTCAGAAATCCTGCTCCAAGTCATATATCATAAATATCACAAAGCTCAACTTCTCTCCTCTGTCATATAACCCTATATATTCACTAGAGATCAGCTTTCTCTCCGCTCTAATGATATAAACCCTATATATCACAGAGCTCAGCTCTCTCTATCATATAAGCCTACATATCACAGAGCCAGCTGCTCTCCCTCAATCATATAACCCTATATATCACAGAGCTCAGCTTCTCTCCCTCTACCATATAACCCTATATATCATAGAGCTCAGCTTCACTCCTCAATTATATAATCCCCTATATATCACAGAGCGTCAGCTTCTCCCCCTCAACCATATATCCCTATATATCACAGAGCTCAGATCCTCTCCTCTAATCTTATAACCCTATATAATCACAAGGCTCAGCTCTCTTCCCTCAAAACATATAACCCTATATACACCTAGCTCAGCATCTCTCCTTCTATCATATAAAATATATATCACAGAGCTTAGTCTTCTTCTCCACTATATATAACCCTCTATATTCAACAGAGCCAGCTTCCTCTCCTACTAACATATAACCGCTAAATATCACAGAGCTCATCTTCTCCTCCCTCTATCATATAACCCTATATATCACAGAGCTCAGCTTCCTCCTACCCTCCTGTTCTGTCATATAAACCCTATATATCACAGAGCTCAGCTTCCTCTCCTCTATCATATAAGCCTATTATCTCACAAAGTCAGCTTCTCTCCCTCTATTATTTTAACCCTATACTATCACAAAATGCTCAGGCTCCTCTCCTCTATCATAATGCCCTATAATAATCACAGAGCTCAGCTTCACTCCTATGCCCCACAATCATATAACCCTATATATCAGAGCTCAGCTCCTCTATCATATAACCCTAATATTACAGAGCTCAGCTCATCTCCTCTTTCATATAACCCATAATCCACAGAGCTCAGCTTCCCCCTCCCTCCATCATATAACCCTATAAATCACATGATCTGCAGCTTCTCTCCTCTAATCATATAATCCTATATCTCACAAAGTTCAGCTTCTCCTCCTCTATTATTTAACCCCTATAAAATTGACAGATCTCAGCCTTCCTCTCTTTCTATCATACAACCCCTATATATCACAGAGCCAGCTTCTCTCCTCATCATATAACACTATATATCAACAGACTCAGCTTCCTCCCTCCATCATATAACCCTATATATCACAGAGCTCAGGCTCTCTCCCTATCATATAACCCTATATATTCACAGAGCTCAGCTCTCTCCTCTATCATATAACCTATATATCACAGAGCTCAGTCTTCACTCCCTCAATCAGATAACCCTATATGATCACAGAGCTCAGCTCCTCTATCATATTACCTACTATATATCACAGAGCTCAGCTTCAACTCCTCAATCAATAACCCTATATATCCGAGCTCAGCGCCTCTATCATATAACCCTATATATAACAGAGCTCAGCTTCTCTCCTCTATCATATAACCTATAAATCGACGATAGCTCGCTTTTTATTTTACCCCCCCGCCCCCCCCTCCGCCATCAAATAACCCAATAATCACAGAGCTCAGCTTCTCTCCTCATCATATAATCCTAAAACTCACAAGTTCAGCTTCTCTCCCTCTATAATGTTAACCCTATATATTTACAGAGCTCACTTCTCTCTTCTATCATATAACCCTATATATCACAGAGCTCCGCTTCTCTCTTCTATCATATAACCCTATATATCACATAGCTCACCTCCCTCCTCCATCCATAATAACCCTAAATATCACAAGAGCTCAGCTTCTCCTCCTCTAACATATAACCCTATATATCTTCAGAGCTCAGCTTCTCTCCACTCTCATATAACCCGATATATCACAGAGCTCAGCTTTTCCCCCTCTATCATATAATCCTATATATCACAGAGATCAGCTTCTCTCCCTCTATTAGATCCTGTTCTCAGATAGGGCATCATAAACCACCAGACAGGTTTACTTTATTGGCCTTCGTTCACACGGGCTTATTTGGGCACAGGATTGCTGCCGTACACCCGCGCCGGATATGCGGGCATCATGTACGCGCCCACCGACCCTGTCATTACGGTAATCCCCCCCCACTGCACCCTTTCATAAGAAGAACAGTGGATACGTCGCTCCACCCCGCTCGCCGAATCCGCCGCGGGGGAGAAAGTGACATGCACATTAATTACAAAACGTCAATAAGGCCTGTGCACATCAAAAATATATTTTGAAAAAACGTAATCATAGGTGCATCAGCTGAAAAGGCAATAGCATACGATCTAATACAAATATCAGTGCACACTAAAAACTAAGTAAAACCTCAAGTAATATAGCAAAATAGGACATGCATTACTGCAAAGGAAAATATGAAAAACCTGGGACTCTTATTTACAGTATTGATCAAGATTGTATTACGGCTCACCTCCCAAAAACGACAAGGGTTCCCAGAGCAGGTGAGTCCCTACATTGAACATGTTTACCATCACTAGGAGTCAATTCAACTGCAACTTCTCAGGAGTGGTAGGATACTTGCAATTGGATTAATCTGCACGGGTTAAATAGAGGCAGCTGATGTGCAGCAAGCCAATGAGATTGCCATTTCCTCAAATAGAGTGCCACTGATATTTGGTGTAGATGTATGCTAGTGCCTTTTCAGTGTCACCCTATTCTTTACGTTTTCAAAGTATATTTTTAGATGTGCACAGCCTTTATTACTTTTGTAAGGTCTATTGAGAAATGTGCAATCTCATTTGGCTTGCTGCACTCAGCTCCTCTTTTAAACCAGTGCATTGGATTATCCAATTGCACAGCTCTACCACTCCCTGGATAAGTTGCAGTCTGAATGACTCCTATGCGGTAACATGTTCAATGTAGGGACATCACCTGCTCTGGAACCCTCTTGACGTTTTGGTGAGTGATCTTAATCATCATAGATTCAAATACTGTACACAAGAGTCCCCAGGTATTTCATATATTTCCTTAGTCAGTAATATATTTCCTATATACCTATAATACCCTTGAGGTTTTTACTTAGTTTTTAGATGGTGCCACTGATATTGTATTAGGATGTATCACATTATTTACGGTCGCGGACGCGCCGTAAACAATCATTGTCTATGGGCCGGGAGCGCGTCGCCCACCGCTGCGCTCCGGCCCCGCCCCCATCCTGCCCCTTATTCACGGCGGATTTGTGAGCTCAATACGGCTCACAAATCCGTCAGGAATAAGCCGTGTGAACACGGCCTATGGAGTTGTCCAGAGGCAATAAAAACATGACTACAACGTTTCTAATATAAAAATAAAGCAGTAACTAATTAGTTTGCATTAGCAAAGATGACCTGATCTCCCAAACATAGGAGGCATGTCCTTCTCATATGTGTTGGCGCATCACTATTGCTGACATCCTGTGGGAAATTGTCCCCCCACCTGCCTCTACGAAGATGTCATCCAACCACTTTCACCCAAATGACCTTGGCATTGAATGCAAGGCCACTTTTCCTTGTATGACCTTAGACATGCCCACATATGCAGCATTCTAAAAACGACTTAACTTCTGGGATTTTGTGATCGCTCTTCCATTTGGTTACTTAAGGCATCTTTGCTAACAGATTAGCTAATTGGTAAATGCTTTATTTTCATATGATGAAAGCAATGGTATTTTTGCATCCATACAACCCTTTAAAATAAAAAATAGCAGTTTTGAAATGTTTTTAAGTATATTATATTAACATGAGAAAAATATTTGTCAGTTGAGAGCGTATTAAAAAACCTATGATATAAAACAGACAGAAAGGTGGTAAATCTCTCTATAGAGAGGCAACTAGAAAATTTCTAGTTGATAGAAAACGAAGAAGGTGCAGAGGCTCAGAAATGGATGGATGCTCAAAATTGAGAAGTCTGAACTTTAAAAGACCGTAGAAAAGATCTAGTCAAGCGTGCTATCTAATTGCTGTGTGCAGCCACACTGGGAAGGCATATAAAAGAAAGCGGTTTTATTGCATGTACTCCAGCAAGGATGTATGATAGAAGTAAATGCTGGGGGAAGACTCAGGATGAAGAGCAAAGGATTTCCTTCTTCCTACTCTGCTGAAATATTCAGTGAAAAGCCATGCTCACCTAATTCTACCACAGGGGATTCTGGATCATAAACAATCACTAGTCTTGCTGCTAGCAGAGGTTTTTACTGCAAGATTTTTTTCCCTGTTTTATATGCAATTTTATTATCTACGAAGATGGAGCAAACATCCTTCATTGCCAGAAGGCATCTCACTCTGCATTAAACAAATGAAAGAAGTGAATATTTCCTTGGCATCCAGAGGCAATGGATATCACTAAGCTCATTGTGGAAATAATTGAGGAAGAATTTGAGCTTTACTTTAAAATAACATATTGTGAATAAACATTCAAAACAACTCAGTGTCTGTTTATATCACAAACTTTCTTAGAACGATTTGTGATTATAAAACTCGAATCATTTTAATTCCAGTCCGGTTTGTGCTTGATGAAAACTGTCACATAATCTCCAAAAAATTGGGAATCTCGCAAGAGAACAAAGAGTGACTTTTTAGCTGGCGAAACATGTCGGCGAGGTCAGATATGACGTTTTAAATAGCCTGATTTCTCCACCACTGGTCTACAAGTGTCACCTCTGCAGACGGTGTTCAAGAGCTTATTGGTCGTGTCTATGATTATTAGGGACGACTGCCCAAGTAGTTTGGCATGGATCCCCTACTGGAGCTAGTACCTTGCTATAGATCGTAATGCTCCCCTGTTAAAGGTGGTGCTCCACCAGACAGGATAGATAGAAAGTGAGTTATTCCCTCCTTTCAGAAAGCCAAAAATTGGTTAAATGAATGAGGTTTAGAGAACAGGTTTTAATAGTGTGTATAGAGGTTAATTGAGTTAGATATAAATAAAAGTTACTTTTTTATGTGTTTAACAGATAGAGAACTGATAGAGTTTAAGTTTGCCTATGGCAAAATAGTAAATATAGTGATGAAAACTGTGGCTCTGTGAAGCAAGAAAAAACATGCATCCGTATAAAGTAAAAGGTTAATTGCAAGGCGTGCCACAGAGATTTGAAAAACAATCAGGTAATAATAGAATAAAATGACAAATAAAATATTACAAAATAAGACCTAGCATGTATTATGTATTTTATCTCTGTGGACTTTCCCTGGCAATAGCGTGAATCATCCCAAACTGTTTCTTTTTAACTGATATAAGGGAGGCTTCACACACAGAAGTTTTTTGAAAAATGTTACTGCTAGTTTTTGGAGCAACAGCCTGTATTTGGATATTAGTATAGAGCCTACAACCCCTGGCTCACCACATATAGAAAATTTTCATGCAGCTTTATTATTGACACATAACAATAACTGTTTAGTAGTTAAACCATTTGGCTTCCTGAAACATCCCACAAACAAATGAAAATAAATTATTTTACGGCATTTTTCAGACTATAAGGCACACTTTTTCCCCCAAAAATCTCGGGTCGGCAGGAGGGAGAGGAGGAGCAATGCTGTGGGAAGCCACCGGCAGTATTTAAGGGATTAAACCCTGCAGCATCGCTCCACCCCAGGCTCCTGCTGGCCCGAGAGAGCGCTGTTCAGCGGAGGCATGCAGCTGATCAGTACAGCCGGCAGCCGCCACTAGCAGCTGGGATGGAGCCGGCTCTGTCCCTGCTGTTAACACTTTAGATGCTTGGGGGGGGGGGGGGGGGGGGGGGGGAGGGGGGGGGGGGGTGGGGGGGGGGGGGGGGGGCGCAATCGCACACGCATCGTAGCTGTGCAGCGCTCCTCTGTCCGATCAACTCCCCCCTCCATGGTAGGGTGTAATAAGTAATGAATGAATGTAAATCCTATGTACAGCAAAATAATAGTACTGCTGCATATAGTGGTCAAGTACCCTAGGGGGACTAAGTATTAAAGTAAAAAAAAAGGAAAAAATATTAAAGTTTAAATAACTACACTTTTGACGTCTTATAGTCTGAAAAATACGGTAATTATTGACATTTTGTTACAGATCAAGTAGAGGAAAAATATAGAATCAATTTCTGTTGAGAGATAAAATAGGAAATTACCTTGCAATGTGCATTCCTGAAACAAATCCTAGTATAAGGGTGCTTTTACATGGTGTGCTTCTGTCGAGTTTTTGGGAAGTTTTTTCACTTGAAGTATTGCACGGTATTTAAACCCGCAAGCTTCTCTCAGTTACCTTAATTGTTTGGAAAGGTGTTACAAAACAATAATCAATTACTTTGTTTAGAATCCGCAAGACTTCAAACACAGTAATTGATTACTCACTTGTAACACCTTTCCAAACAGTTTAGATAACCGAGAAGAAGCTTGCTAGTAATAAAGGCAGTTAATTGCTGTGCAGTACTGCAAGTGAAAAAAACGCACTGAAACTGCACTGTGCGAAAGCACCCTAATTCTAAGGTTATGCTCACACGGTGTGTTGCAGTGCTTATAGTTCGTGCCGCAATATGCCGGGTGTTTCAGAAGAACGCACTGGCCAGTGCATACTTCTAAAACAATGACAGCCAGCTCTCGTTCACTTTCACTTTCCCGGGCACGTAGACGCTAGGAAGAAGTATCAGTTGTTGGATAATCATAGCTCTCAATGAGACCTATGAATTACCGTAATTGCGGGGCGTATTTCGGGCATATTGCAATGCAGTTACATGCTGAAATACGCCCCACAATTACGCTGTGTGAACATACCCTAATAATGCAAATCAGTCTGCAGTTAAAAGTGAAAGTGCTTACAGAACTTGCCACTCTCCTGGACTTGGCTAATTGGAAGAAAGCTCAACCCTAACAAGACAGGTGTAAATTGATAGAATGTAAAACTTTAGAAAACTTTTCTAAGATGAAAATTCAACATAGAGTGTGTAAAAAGATGTTGGTTGTTCCCATGTCACTTTCGTGTAAAATCTGGTGTACATATAACATGGGGAAGTTATAGAAGGAAGAAATATGGGGAAATATTATTGGGATAGTAAAATGAAAGCAATATCCCTAAAAGAAGAAAATGTACAACAGCACAAATGAAAATACTGTATTGGCCTGAAACGGAGTCCGCATTTGTGACAAAACTGAAATTGTCTACATATTACTTACTTAAAGCTTAAAAATGAAGAAAAACAGCACAAGCACCTAAACAGAGGAAACAAGGTTATAGTTAGCTTAACGAGAGGCAATCATGAAGTGTGGATGATTGGATGAAAGTCATATCTAGTAATGAATCATGATTCTGTATTGGTCAAGGAGGTGATGCTGGAACTTTTGTATAGTGCTGTTCCTATAAAAAAAAAAATGGCTGAAGAAAACAATCATATTTCCCCATTCATTAAAGATATGTGGTTGTATGTTAAAGGACCAGAGGAGAAGGCAATCATCATCTCAACAGCCAATACACAGATATAAGTGTGCTAGAAAATAAGTTTGGTGATTTATAAATTTTTCATGATCATATATTGTATCTTGCCACAGACCAAATATTGATAAAGTTAATCTTCATGAAAGGAATATTAGTTCAATAAAGTGGCCAGCAAATAGTCCAGATCTTAAATGTCTGATTATCAATGATGGGAAAAAACATTAGTACTTAGTAAGGAAACATCCTGCAAAGCTGATCTATAACTGGTTGTTTCAGAAAATCGGAACAAGCAAAATGTAGAATACTATTTATCATTATTGATGTTAATATATCAAAGAATTTAGAATGTCATAAATGCCCAAAGAGGAGCAGCAAAATACTTTCTTTCTCAACACTGAGCAATTCTATTTTATTTAAATACGTGATTAGGAAAGTTGTATGCCATTAATTAAAATAATTTCCTATAATTTATTTCAACTTTCATTATTATTTGTTATATGTAATTGTGGCGATTTCACATTATTTACTAAATTGTATCCACTTAGGCTATGTTCACACGGCTTAAAATGGGACGTATTTCAGTCCGTAATTACGCGCCATAGTGCGCGAATTACGGATGGAATACGTCCCTCTCATTACGGTAATTCACAGTTCTCCTCTCCCTGCTCGGCGGATTCGCCGCGGGTTGAGATAAGTGACATGTGATATTCTAGCGGCGTATACGCGCCGGTAGTAATGATAGTCTATGGGCCGGCGAGGTGCTGGCCCCCCGCTCCCGCCCCCATCCACACGGCGTAATTGCGGAGCGTAATTACGCCCTGCAAATAGGCCGTGTGAACATAGCCTTAGATGTACTTTGTAAACAGAGGTGGAAATTTACTATAGAAACAAATTCCCTGTTGAATGCAGATTCCATGTCTAAATATCTTTATGTTATTAAATACATAAATATAAGTAAAAATAAGATTTTAGAGACTAATTATGCTAAACAGGATCAGAAGTCACCTATTTACATTTTTACCATTACTGTGAAGTTGTGTCCATATATTTGTTAAAAATGGTAGTAAAAAAATGACTTTTAAACCTCCAGAAAATCACAAAAGATATACAATATAGAAATAGAGAGCCCTATAGCCCACAGGTGGAGTTGACTCTAGGGGCCCAACACTTGAGCTGTTACTGGGCCCACTGGGGGAGTTTATTTTAGGGGCCCACCCTAGAGCTACTGGAAATGACTGTACATGCTTCCTATACTCTGCCTTTTGCTTTTTACCTCTCTTTCTCTGCTTTTCTGCCCCTCCCGAGGATGTAAATGCAGCTAAAAAAAGCATCTCCAAGTTTACCACACTCAGGGGCCCATCAGGGGTTTCCATTATTCCCCTGTGGCCAGTGCAAGCCTGGGTGTATTTACATGATGCAGTCTTGACACAGTTTTTCTATTTTGGCAGAGAGCTGTAATGATGAACGAGGTGGAGCTATCCAATAATGACATCCCCTGCCTAAACGCACTATTATGGCATATAGATGTCATAGAGTGAATCCCATCTATGCTCATGAGTCTAAAAAACTCACATACTCACTTAAATGCCCACCATGTAAACATGAAAAAAAATCAGCCAACTGCAACTTTACTAGTAAAACCAGCTTTTTCTCTGTGGTGACTCTGTGATGAGATAACCCCTTTAAGTAACCCTAATAATGGGAATTAGAACTTATGTTTGGTCATTAAAGGGGTTTTGCCAAGAAGTAAGTTCCTTACCTAACAGGCTGATACTCCTCTCTTGAGCCTTGAAAAAAGGGGTGTTGTGTTTCTGTGTTTAAAAAAAGAAGTACCTTCTCTGTGATGTCATTGCACCACCTCCCATGCACGCTCCTGTCATTGAGTCTCTGTAGTTGAGTAAACATTGTTTAGCTAAACCACACAGGATAACTGTGCACAGGAAAGACGATAAGCTCCGAGCAGGCAACGTTCTTTCATTTGTTCACAAACTGATGCAGTGGGGGAGGAGGGTTGAGCAAGGAGCGTCTGCATGTTTACTCAGATAATTACATTACAACCAGTGGATTCTCCATACAAAAGACACAAGATTTTTTCTCCCCAGTCCCTTCAAAGCTCGTTCCTGTGTCCTGCCATCAGTTAAGAAGTGCAATCAACGCAAACAACAGGCCCAGATCAGCTCCTGTCAGCTCCTGGTCGTGTCTAATGTAAACTGTCAGGAAACTAAAGGCATGTAAGGAAGGCTATAGCTCTCACAAGCTTCACTTTTTTTAATGAAATATATTTAGTAAAGTGATTAAATACCCATTTTGGAGGATCCCACGTCAACATTAGATCGTGGCAAAACCCTTTTAAGCTCCTGCTTCAGATTTTCTTTAGTCAGGTGTAATGTAACTTGCTTTTCAAATTTTACTATCCCATGTACAGAAGAAAATGTAGAGTGTATTAAGATTTTTCTTAGGTATAGAGTAAAAAGTATAAATCTTGCAAAAAGTTACCTAGTTTCATGTATAGCTGCTTCTGCTTAACATTTTCCAGACTGGAAAGTCACACCCTTTTGGAAATTTTTTTTTTTGTTCCGGTTTAGCCCAAGTGAAAAACCTAAGTGGCTTTCCTGTCGTCTTTGTGTCACCCCCTGTTATGTATAAAGAAAGGCTTTATTTTTTTGGAAAAGTTTTAAAAAATGGATATTTTTTGAGAATTCAGATGGTTTTTGCAACCCAATACAAGGAGCCAAAAATGTTTAGGTCACCAGGAAAAATACATTGAAAATGTGAGGTTTATGCTTTAAAAGGCAGCCATAAGTTTGATTGTGTAAATGTTAAATAGAATCTTACTCATGTGCTCTCTCATATATACAGTATATTGAGACATGTAAAAAGATCTCTAGTTAATCACTTGAAAGGCCACATCTCCAATATTAGTTATGGTTCTGAGGACCATACTGTACAAATCAGGTAGGAGAGCAGGAGGGTGTTAAAATACAGGCAACACAATCTACAAATGGAATGTGGTGATGTAAAGACTGAGTGCTTAGTTTTCTCAATAGAGTATTTGTTACTTTTCACAGTAGACTATTTACAAGTCAGTCTCCATGAAAGTGGTTCTGCACTTTAAGCAGAACTGTAGATTGAGAGTAAAATCTTTTTTACCTTTACTTCCTAACTGTGGCTGATACGTGTTGTGCAGGGATAGCCTTTGCCATTTTTTTTTTTTAGATTGTGGTATAAAATCGTCTATTCTATTTATACAAAGCTGTGCAGCAGCATAAATTGCCAGCGGGTAAGGCAACACACGCCTGGTATCGAGGGACAGTATGCATCTCTTTTTGTGTGTTGGGAGTCCA
>JAODAL010011877.1:80000-97920 GCA_025379985.1 Phyllomedusa bahiana | reverse complement strand
GCGTTTTACGGATCGCAAAACGGTTTGTAACAATTGTCAGTGTGATTAACATTGAGTTGAATGGAAAAAGCGCAGCGCTGTTCCCAGGGGAGATCAGCGATG
The DNA here is from genome assembly GCA_025379985.1 of Phyllomedusa bahiana. Lineage (NCBI taxonomy): Eukaryota > Metazoa > Chordata > Amphibia > Anura > Hylidae > Phyllomedusa > Phyllomedusa bahiana. Next base: position 97,818 of record JAODAL010011877.1, on the reverse strand, counting down.
CGCTTTTGAGAGCTCTCCTGCACTGCGCTTTTCGTATCCGCTTTAAGAATTGACATGTCAATTCTTATTGCGGTTTACGCAAGTGAAAGCCCATAGGAGATAATGGAGTCCGCTTTTGGCACTTGTCCAAAAGCGCTCCACACTCCGGATACGTATCGGCGGCGCTTTGTATCCTGAAAGCAGATGCGAAAAGCGCACTGGGAGACTGGACGGGGATCACTGGAGAGGTGTGCAGCGGCGGGAGCGCAGGTGAGCGGCAGCGCAGGTGAGCGGCGGCGGCAGCGCAGGTCGGCAGCGGAGGTGCGCGGTCGGCGGGCAGCAGCGCAGGTGGAGCGGCGGCAGGCAGCGCAGGGCGGCAGCGCAGGGTGAGCGGCGGGGCAGCGCAGGTCGGCAGCGGAGGTGTGCGGCGGCGGCAGCGCAGGTCGGCCGCGGAGGCGGCAGCGCAGGTCGGCAGCGGAGGTGTGCGGCGGCGGCAGCGCAGGTCGGCAGCGGCGGCGGCAGCGCAGGTCGGCAGCGGAGGTGTTCGGCGGCGGGGCGGAGCGGAGGTGAGCGGCGGTGACAGTGGAGGGTCTGGGGCTGGACCTATAATAAATGGGGGCGGGTCTGGGGCTGGACATATAATGAATGGGGGGGGGGAGGAGAGAGAGAGAGAGAGAGGGGACTCTCTCTCTCTCTTTGTGGAAAAACGCATCCAAATAAAGTATCCAATGCTGCGTTTTGCGGATCCGCTTTCCGGATGCGCTTTTCAAGTGCGAAAAACGGATCCGTAAAAAGGATCCAAAACGCCGTGTGAACAAGCCCGTACAGTGCAGAAATAACTTCATAACATCTTACTCATCACAACATTCTGAAGTGTATTCTATTTTCAAAAAGCACTGGGGGATCCTATGTTTGGACCCTGTCTTAAAAGATCAGATCCCTTTAAGACCAAGAATAACATATAGGAGAGCTAAGACTTTAAGGAATATTGTTGCTCCATCACGACGGAGAAATGTAGAACAACAGAAGTCTGATAGTAACAACAGAGAAAAAGAAAAAGTACAAGGTGTAGGTGTAAAAATGTGTAAATATCCCACTTGTAAGTGCTGTATTATGTTGCAGGCAGGTTCAGAATTTATGTCTACCTCCACAAGAGAAAAATTTAAGATCAAGGGCCACCTTAATTGTAGATCATCCTATGTGGTTTATTTGATCACTTGTAGCTGCCAGAAGCAGTATGTGGGGAGAACATCCACTAAGCTCTCACAGAGAATGAACAACCATAGATTCAGTATTAATAAGAATAATAAATTATACAGTCTCCCTAGGCACGTAATAGAAGAACATGCTAATGAGGGTTATGATCTGAAGGTACAGCCAATAGATTTTATTCCGGAGAATCATCCAGATAGACTTCAGGCTCTGATTAACAAAGAAATATACTGGATCTTTAAACTAAATACATTGAGTCCAGTAGGTCTGAATGAGGCCCAAGAGGTCATACAGTGAATTCTATAGACATATTTATTAATTTTTATATAATATTTTATCCTTTTGATTTTTTTTTGTTATAGGGAAGTTATAAACTTAGCATTAGGGTGTACTGATATATCTATGCAAAATTTGTACTGTGCTTTTAATATAGGTAGCGATGCTACCGGCGCGATGCTCCCCTGGACTTCTGATGAAGTACTGGCATGGAGCATGCGCGGTATGAACTAGAGCACGGACAGGGACCGCGTGGTTGCCCTCTCTATGACGTAGACTTCCGCTTCCGGCAGAGTGCCGGTATTCCGGTACGCTGAGGCGAAATGAAACACCGTATTAGATGACTCCTCTAAACATGTAAGTGTACGATTATGGAGTTATTATACTCCAGCAAGTTTAACTATATGTCTGTGTAATTATCTGTCTGTGTAAAGTTTTAAAAAAAATAGTTTTAGACATCGATCAGTGTGGTGATAGATATAATGGTCATATATAATCTTGTCATGGGATATGACTGGTTAAATTAATGAAAGGGAGGGGTTTGTAATGTCTATATATCTAGTATGTATTTCACATATGTTTAAACTCCTGAGGAAGCACGCGATGAAGCGTGCGAAACGCGTAGAGGCTTCTTTTTAAATTCTGTTTGTTTTTATTGCTTATTTTGAAAAAAAAATAAAAATTCTCATGGTATTGATGAGGATTTGACTCGTTCCATTAAGTAAACGGAAAGACGTTTTGTTTTATATCACGAGCGCTAGTTATACCTCCATCCAAATCTGCAACTGGTGACCCAGAAGCAGATATAAGGTTAGATATTGTCCTTTTGCCCCTGGGTGTGGGGAATACGAGTGAACTGGAGGCACTGGCAGCTGATCGTGAAAGTACATTTACAGGCACTTTGTATGAGTTGTACCATATCCTGTACAACAAGCTCAGGTGAGCAAATATATCTATTACGTTATTATCTCTAGTGGAACTTATTACACTATTTGTGCGCCTATCTGTCTTCCTCTCTTCCCGTTTTTGGATCTTCTGTCCTTTTCTGAGGCATAGAGAGAAACGAACGGTTACACCCTTTTGGCTTATAATATAACCCTATATATCACAGAGCTCAGCTCCTCTCTCTCTATCATATAACCCTATATATCACAGAGCTCAGCTCCTCTCTCTCTATCATATAACCCTATATATCACAGAGCTCAGCTCCTCTATCATATAACCCTATATATCACAGAGCTCAGCTTCTCTCCTCTATCATTTAACCCTATATATCACAGAGCTCAGCTCCTCTCTCTCTATCATATAACCCTATATATCACAGAGCTCAGCTTCTCTCCCTCTTTCATATAACCCTATATATCACAGAGCTGAGCTTCTCTCCTCTCTATCATATAACCTATATACGGGCCCCGGATGCATAGGGCAAACCGGGGGCACGGCCGGGGGGCCGGGGGGTTTCCGGGCCGCGGGCCGGCCGGAGCACCCGAGAGGGGGCCGGTTTCCCCCCCCCGGCGGGCGCCGAGTGCCGGCGCAGCACGGGGGGCCGCAATGGTCGCATATGCGACCGGCCCCTGTGGCAGGGGGCGATAGGCCCCCCTCGGCAGGGGGTACCCCCGCCATGCAGCTCACGGCCGCCCCCTGCACCGTGCGGTGCGAGAGCAGCCGAGGCTGGCTCGGGGATCTATTGACCCCGTTGTCAGCCCCAGGAGGCCGGGGGGGCGGGCGCGATGTGATGGTCATGGCGCCTGCCCCGGGGGCCCGCCCCGGGAGTGAGCGGCCGTCCGGAGGATTGGAGAAGAGGGGGAAAGACTCAGGGAGAAATTTTTTCTTTTAATTTTTTTAAATATTCTGCCGTCCCTGGCTTGTCCCCCCTGGCCCTGCCTAGCTTATACCCCCTCCCTGGGGTATACCCCCCTGGCTGGTATATCCCCCTGGCCCCCTCCCTAGTTTATATTTTTTCCTGCCTGGCTAACCCCCCTTGCCCTGCTAGATATCCCCTGGCCCTGCTAGCTATACCCCCCCTGGCCCTGGCAGTATTTTCCCCCTGGCCCTGGCAGCTATATCCCCTTGGCCCTGCCTGGCTTATACTCCGGGCCCCTGCCGGGCTATTCCCCTGGCCCCTCCCTGGCTAATATCCGGGCCCTGCGGGTATTCCCCCGGGCCCCCTGCCTAGCATATACTCCTGGCCCTGCCTGGCTATATCCCCCTCCTCCCTGTATATCCCCCTGGCCCTGGCTGTATACCCCCTGGCCCTCCCGGCTATACCCCCCTTTTGACCGCCGGGTTACCCCCCTGGGCCCTGCTTGGCTTATCCCCCGGCCCCCTCCCGGCTATATCCCCTTGACCTCCCCTGGCTATACCCCCCTGGCCCTGCCTGGCTATACCCCCTTGACCTGCTGGCTTTTCCCCTGGCCCTGGCTAGTATACCCCCCGGGCCTGGTAGCTATATTCCCGGGCCCCCTCCCTGCTTATCCCCTGGCCCTGCTGTTTATATCCTACCGGCTATACCCCCCGGGCCCCCGCCTAGTTATTCTCCTACCTGGATATCCCCCTGGCCTGGCTAGTATATCCCCTGGCCCCTGCTGGCTATACCCCCCTGGCCCTCCCCCGGGGCTTACCCCCTGGCCCTGCCTGCCTTTTCCCCCCTGGCCCCTGCCTGACTATATCCCTGGCCCCCCTGGCTATACCCCCCTGGCCCTGCTGGCTATACCCCCCTTGCCCTCCCGGGCTATACCCCTTGCCTGCCTGGCATTACCTTGCCCTGCCGTGTTATTACCCTGCAGCCCTCCCCTCCCCTATATACCCTGGCCCTGCCGGGCTAAATCCCCCCGGGCCCTGCCTGGCTAATACCCCGGGCCCCTCCCTGGCTTTTCCCCCCGGGCCCCTGCCGGTTTTTCCCCCCTGGCCCTGCCTGGCTATATACCCTGGCCCTCCCTGGAAAACCCCCCCGGCCCTTTGCTGGTATATACCCCGGGCCTCCCGGGCTTTAAAACCCCCCCTGGCCCTGTGGCTAATCCCCCCGGGCCCCTCCCTGGCTAAATCCCCCGGGGGCCTGCTGGCTAAATACCCCCTCCTCTGTATAGACTCCCCCTGTGCCTATTAGGGGCCCTGACTGCTAATTTTTTCCCTGCCTCCCTGGTGATTACTGGGGAAGCCCCAGCAAACCTTGGTAGTTAATGGGGAATCCTTGCTACTGGCATAGGGGGGTGGGCCCTGTCTCCTACCAAATTAAGGGAGGAGGCCCTGTTTTACTACTAAGGGGGGGTTTCTCCCTTTTACATGCCACTTTCTGACATTTTTTAATTTTAATTTTCGGGTTTTAAAATACGCTGTTTTTGGGGAAATTGATAGGAAAGTGTGGAAGAGAGAGGGTTAAGATGTATTTGTGGTAAATTCTAAGGGGGGGAGTGTGACCACTAGAAAAAGACATGCTGCTGTACCGGGGCAGATAAAGAAAAGGAAGGGAAAGATCATCGGGGGAAGGGACATCAGGGGGGTTTGAAGACAACTCCCATCTGAGAGGGGTTTCCCCTGTGAGTTCTGCTGTAGGGGAAAATTTTATTCTTTTTGATCATGGTTTCTGTGTTGGGACCTGACTACTGGGGTGTGTTGGTTGTGGTTATGCTGGTGCTTATGTAGTGTAAGTGGGGGGTTGTCCTGATTGAAAAGATGTACACCCCTGATTTGAGAGGGGTTTCTCTGCACCGTTTTCTCTTGCTTGTGTGTAGGGGGCTCTACACAGAGCGGTTTTGGTGCTTTTTTTGATGCGTTTTTTTTGGCAAAATGTTCAGCTTTTCGCTCGCCTTTCTGCTAAAAACGCCCAAAAAAACATAAAAAATGGGACCCAAAAAAAGCCCCCGTGACAGAGCTTTTAGTGTGTTTATTTTAGAAAATGGCGAGGTGCGAGAACAAGGGGGAATTTTTTAAGGGATATTGTATGTGGGTTTGGGGGGGGGTGTGAGGGTGATTTTTATTCCCAGGGCCCCCCCTTATATCACAGAGTAGTTCTCTCCTTATATTAACCCCATATATCCAGAGTCAGCTCCCCTCCTTTCTTAACCCTTTTTATCAAAGAGCTTTAGCTTCTTCTCTATAATAATCCCATATATACCAGCTCCCGTCCCCCCCTTATTATAACCCTATATTCACAGAGTAGCTTCTCCTCTATCTATAACCCTTTTATCACAAACTCAGTTTTTTCTATCAATAACCTTATATACCAAGAGCTCAGCTTTTCTCCCCCTATATATAATCCCATATATCACAGAGTCGCTCCCTCTCTATCATATAAAACCCCCTTTATCACGAGCTCAGCTTCTCCTCTATCCTATAACCCCATATATCAAAGAGATCAGTTCTATCCTCTTCATAAACCCTATATATCAAGAGCACAGCTCTCTTCTTTTCATATAAACCCCAAAATTCACAGAGCTGCTCCCTCTTCTTTTATTAAACCCCCCTTTTTTACAGAGTCGTTCTCACTCTTCATTAAACCCCATATATCAAATATATCAGCTCCTCCCCTTTTATATAAAACCCCATATATCAAGAGCTCGTCTCTCCTTGTCATATAACCCTTTATACAGAGCTCAGTTCTCTCCCCTATCATAAAACCCTATTATCACAGAGCTCAGCTTCTCTCCTTTTCTATAACCCTAATATCCAGAGTCAGTTCTCTCCTTATCATATAAACCCTTTTATATCCAGGCAAAGCTCCTCTCCTTATCATATAACCCCATTATCACAGAGCTAGCTTCTTCCCTATCATATACCTATATATCACAGAGCTCAGCTTCTTCCTCTATCATATAACCCTTTATTCCCGAGCTCGCTTCTTCCTCTATCATATAACCCTATATTCACAGAGCCAGTTCTCTTCTCTATCATAAACCCTATATATCCCCGGCTCGTCCCCTTCCTCTATCATATAACCCTATATTCACAGGTCAGCTTCTCTCCTCTATCATATAACCCTATATATCACAGGCCAGTTCCTTTCCCCTTTTATATAACCCCATTATCACAGGCTCAGCTTTTCTCCTCTACATAAAAACCCTATATATCACAGAGCTCAGCTGCTCTCCTCGATCATAAACCCTTATATTCCCGAGCTCGTCCTCTCCCTCTATATATAAACCCTTTTTATACAGAGGTTTAGTTTATCCTCTACATATAAACCCCATATATCACAGGCACAGCTCCCCTTTTTATCATATAACCCCCAAAATTACAGAGCTAGTTTCATTTATCATATAACCCTAATATCAAAAATTTTTCAGCTCCTTTCCTCTATCAATAACCCTTATATAAGAGCTAGTCCTTTCTTTTTTCATAAACCCCCTATTTTACAGAGCTCGCTTCTATCTTATCATTAACCCTATATATCAATAATAGCTCCCCTCCCCTTATCATATAACCCTATATATCACAGAGCTCAGCTTTTCTCCCCTGTATATAACCCTATTATCACAGAGATCAGCTTCTTTCCTCCATATATCCTTATATACAGAGCTCAGCTTCTCTCCCCCTATCATATAAAACCCATTTTAAGAGCTCAGCTTCTCATCTCTATATTAACCCTATATATCAAATTTAGCTCCTCTCCTCTACATATAACCCTATATATCACAGCTAGGGTTTTTCCCCTGTCATTAACCCTATAATCCAGAGATCAGTTCTTTCCTCCCTATATAACCCTATATATCACAGAGTCAGCTTCTCTCCCTTTTCATAAACCTATATATCACAGAGCCAGCTTCTCTCCTTATATAAACCATATACAAGAGTCAGTTCTTTTCCCCTTTTTTTATAACCCTTTTTATCACGAGCCAGTTTTTTCCTCTATCATATAACCCCATATTCCAGAGCTCAGCTTCTCTCCTCTTCATATAACCCTAATATCCAGAGCTCGTCCTTCCTCATTTATATAACCCTATTTTCACAGAGCTCGTTCTTCCCCCTTTTCAATAACCCTATATATCACAGAGCCCAGTTCTCTCCCTTTTTTTAACCCTATATATCACAGACTACTTCTCTCCTCTCCTATAACCCCTTTTATCACAGAGCTCAGTGCTCTCCTCGATCATATAACCCTATTATCACAGAGCTCAGCTCCTTCCCTCTTCATATAACCCCATATATCACGAGATCGCTTTATCCCTTATCTTTTAACCTATATTTTCCAGAGCCCAGCTTCTTCTTTTTCTATAACCCAATATATCACAGAGTCAGTCTTTCTTTATCATATAACCCTTTAAAACAGAGCTCAGTTTCATCTCTATCATATAACCCCAATATCAAATTATCAGCTCCTCTCCCCTTTATTAACCCTTTTAAACACAGGTCAGCTTCTTCCTCTGTCATATAACCCTATATATCACAGAGATAGCTTCTTTCCCCCCCATCATTAACCCATTTTACACAGGAGTTTCTCTCCTTTTATATAACCCTTATATCCAGAAATCAGCTTCTCTCTCTTTATATAACCCCTTTTATCAAAAATATCGCTCCTCTCCCCTATCAAAAACCCTTATATCACAGGTCAGTTCTCTCTCTGTCATATAACCCTATATATCACAGAGATCGCTTCTTTCCTCCCTTATAACCTATATATTCCCCGGTCAGTTCTCTCCTTTCATATAACCCCTTTTATCACAGAGCTCAGCTTTTTCCCTTTCAATAACCCTATATATCCCGAGTCAGCTTCTCTCCTCTTCATATAACCCTTAAAATCACAGGCTCAGCTTCTCTCCTCTATCATATAACCCCTTTTTTCCAGGCTCGCTTCTCTCCCCCTTTTATAACCCTATTTCACAGGCTCAGTTCTCTCCCCTTTTCATATAAAACCCCATTTATCACAGGCTCAGCTTCTTCTCTATCATATAACCTTATATATCCAGAGTCAGCTTCTCTCCTCTACATATAACCCTATTATCACGAGCCCAGTTCTTTCCTCTATAATAAACCCTATATATCACAGGCCCGCTTCTCTCCTTATTATAACCCTATATATCACAGGCTGTTCTCTCTCTATATTAACCCCTTTTAACAGAGTAGCTTCTTCCTATATAAACCCCATATATCCAGACTCGCTCCTTCCTTATCTTTTAACCCCCATATAACACACAGTCAGTCCCCCTTTCTTTACCCTTTATTCAAGAGCTCAGCTCTTCTCTATATATAACCCTATATATCCCAGAGCTCAGTTCTTCCTCTATATATAACTTATTTATCACAGAGCTCAGCTTCTTTTTACATATAACCTTATATATCACAGAGTCAGCTCCTTTCATATAACCCTATTTTAAACACAGAGCTCAGTCCCCTTTTTATCATATAACCCTATATTTCCCGAGCTCGCTTCTTCCTCTTTATATAACCTTTATATACAAAGTCAGTCCTCTCCCCTTCATATAACCCCCAAAATTTACAGAGCTCAGCTTCTCTCTCACATAAACCTATATATCACAGGTTAGTTCTCTCCATATCAAAATAATTTTTCAGCCCGGGATGCCCCCACCACCTATTACTGCCCTATCCCCTATATTAAGCCCCTTTTCCACCATATACTGCCCCATCCCCAATTTTTTATGCCCCATCCACCCAATAAACTGCCCCCCACTTATACACTGCCCCATCCCCCCTAATCACTGCCCTTACCTATATATATGCCAAAACCCCCTTTTATGCCCAAACCCCCTATATATACTGCCCTATCACCCTTTTACTGCCCCTTCAATATATATCTGCCTATCACCTATATGCTGCCCTATCCCCCTATATAAGCCATATCCACCTATATATACGCCCTATCACCCATAATTTTCTGCCTTCCCCTAAATGTGCTTATCCCCCTAAAAATGCCCTATCCACTAAATCTGACCTATCCCCTATATACTGCCCTATCCACCTTTTTTTACGCCCTATCCAACTATTGCGCCCTATCCAACATATTGTTGTCCTACCAAAATTATATGTTGTCCTATCCAAAAATATATGCTGCCTATTAACAATATATGTGCCTATCCAAAACCCTATATGCTGCCCTATCCAACAATATATGCTGTCCTGTCCAACTATATATGCTGCCCTGTCTAACTATATATACTGCCCTGTCTGCGTTTATGCTGCCCTGTCTGCCTATATACCTGCCCTATCCAACAATATATACTGCCCTGTTTACCTATATACCTGCCCTGTCTGCCTATATACCAGCCCTGTCTGCCTATATACCAGCCCTGTCTACCTATAAACCAGCCCTGTCTACCTATATATCAGCCCTGACTGCCTAAAAACCAGCCCTGTCTCCCTATATACCAGCCTGTCTCCTTATACCAGCCCTTGTCTACCTAATACAAGCCTGTCTCCTATATATCAGCCTGTCGGGCTATTTACCAGCCCTGTCTGCCTATAGACCACCCCTGTCTACCTATAGACCAGCCCTGTCTACCTATACACCAGCCCTGTCTACCTATACACCAGCCCTGTCTGGCTATATACCAGCCCTGTCTGGGTATATACCAGCCCTGTCTACCTATATACCAGCCCTGTCTACCTATACACCAGCCCTGTCTACCTATACACCAGCCCTGTCTGGCTATATACCAGCCCTGTCTGGGTATACACCAGCCCTGTCTGGCTATATACCAGCCCTGTCTGGGTATATACCAGCCCTGTCTGGCTATATACCAGCCCTGTCTGCCTATTTACCAGCCCTGTCTGCCTATTTACTGCCCCTGCCTACCTATATACTGGCCCTGCCTGGCTACATACTGGCCCTGCCTGGCTAGTTGCTGTGGGCAGCCCCAGCTACCTGGCTAGTTACTGGGGGTAGCCCTATCTACCTGGCTAGTTACTGGGGACAGCCCCAGCTACCTGGCTAGTTAAAGGGGTAGGCCCTGTCTACCTACCAAATTAATGGAGGAAGGCCCTGTTTACCTGCCTAATGGGGGTCTACCTATTTACATGGAACTTACCCGACACTTTTTAATTTCTAATTTTTCGGGTCCAACATACGCTGTTTGGGGAATTGATAGGAAAGTGCTGGAAAAGAGAGAAGACTCTAAGATGTATTTGTGGTAAATTCTACAGGGACGAGTAGTGACCACTAGAAGAGGACACTGCATGCTGTACCGGACAGAGAAAGAAATGGAAGGGAACGACTCATCAGGGAAGACTCATGGAGGTTTTGGGCCAGAAGGAAGAAAAGGAAGAAGAGAAAAAACTCCCATCAAGATGACGTCTCCTGTGAGTCCCTGGGTGTCAGGGGTAAGTTTACTTCTGTGTTGAATCAGTGCTGTATTCATGTGATGGTGACCTGGGCTACTGGGGATTGATTGGTGGGGTTGTAGGTTATGTTGGTGGTTATGTAGTGGCAGTGTAGGGTTGTCCCGGATTGTAAAGCAAGTGCACACCTGACTCTGTGATGAGGGGTTTCTCTGCACCACTGTTTCTTTCTTGCTTGTGTGTAGGGGGTTTTCACACAGAGCGGTTTTGGTTCATTTTTTGATGCGTTTTTGTGCAGAAATGTTCAGCATTAACTGCTCTGCCTTTCTGCACAAAAACGCACCAAAAACACATAAAAAATTCTCTGTGTGAAAGCAGCTTTATAGTGTAGTTTATTTTAGAAAGGGGTGAGGTGCGAGAACGAGGGGAATTTTTTAAGCAGATTTTGTATGTGGGCTGGTGGGGGCTTAGTGCCAGGGCTGATTTTTATTCCCAGTCCGGCCCTGACCCTATATATCACAGAGCTCAGCTTCTCTCCTCTATCATATAACCCTATATATCTCCTCTATCCCTGTATCACATCCTGCTGTCAGATAGGGTAGCATAAACTACTTGACAGGTTTCCTTCAAGAGTAACCAAGACCTATAAGACTCCAGGGCAATAAGTGACCAGGACTCTACCGCTCATCTAATGGGTTAAGGCCATAAAAGGAACACTTCCATCAAAAACGAGTATTTTTTCTAAAACCAATATTCGGGGGAAACTATTTTTTTAGAACTTTTGAAAGTTTTTTTTTATTATTAAACTGACTTCTGTAACAGAATGAAAGCAAAATATCCGACACAGAAATAATTTTTTTAAAATAAATTTATTTATATTTACATTGCGTGACTATGTACAAGTATACACTATCTACAGCAGAGTAGAGGACAGTCAGAACAGTGGCTCCAGTAGGATCTTCATACTATGATGGATCTTTAGTAATAAAGTTCTCTTTCTATCCAACCTGAAAAAATACAATGAGAATAAATAATCACACTCATAAGTTCATGTACAATGTCTTCTCCAATCACAATTATTTGTCTTAAAAGGGTTGTCTCACTACAAAGAATAGCTTTCAAAATGAAGGGAACACTAGATGAAGACATTTTCCAAATACATTGCTTTGTTAATCTGTTTTTGTTAAGGAGCTGCAAGTGATATTATCACCTCCCTGGCTCTTTCTGTTCCCTCAGTGACCGACCTGTTTACTCTCTCCCCCCTGCTGTTTGTTCTATGTGATAGCAGGGGGTGACTTCATCACACAGGTCTTGGTAGCTATGTGCTGGCCAGCAGTAAAAAGCTTGATTTATCTAAAGTAAACAGCACTAATTACAGGATTTTGTTTGAGAGATCAGATAAAAACTTCTGCTAGTAGTTTCAGAGAGCTTCTGAGCTAATCTGAACTAATTAGCAACTGAAAACACAGAGTTGAATACAAGGAGTGAGCTCATATGCTAATTACAAACAGTCTGACCAGGAAGTGACAGAGCCAAGTAGCATTATTTCATTCATTCATCTATGAAACTCTGTGGGGAGACAACCCCTTTAAGGGGTTGTTCCTACCATAGACTTTGACAATATGTCGATAGAATTTTCCAACAATTTCTGATAGGGGACCTGCATCTGTCTTGATCACGCTTACGCACAAGTCTCTATTCTGTTTCATGGTAGTTCCGGGTACACATCAATCACCTGTACTGGGAGGTTCCATAGAACAGAATAGAGAGTCATATACAAGCATGACCAGCTCTCTATTCTGAGTCAACACTTTTGGGGGTCAGTACCAGAGATGGGTCCCACACCTATCAGAGTTTGATGTCGTATCCTATCAATAAACCATCAAAATCTATGATGGGAATAACTCTTTATCTTTATACAGTGATACCCTTGGTCTTGACCTCATGGCAAGATTGGTCTTAGCATCATCATGTCCAATCTAAGCCAATAAGGTGATATAGTTATGGATGGTGAAAGTGTGACATTTAAAGGCTTATTTCCATTTCGTTGATTAGCTTTACACATGTAGGCAAAGGTAAATAAAAACTAGTGCCAAACACATTGCTCTTCTGATTTTGCTTTCTTTCAGAGTTACAGCAGTTCTTATTCTCTTCTTTTTTACAAAAGCTTCCCTAACTTACCAACCACCTCTCTCTGCTCTAGCAGTCCTGTCCAAGATGGTGGCATCAGTCCTTGCTGTGTCTTATCAGTAGCACAGGAGCTTGTTTATGTTTCCTACTGATAAACATTTACCCTTTATAGCTCTATAGCCCTCTGTCCTACAGTTAAAAGCCCTACATCAGCAATGTCTCTCTAACAGGCTCAGCTGGGAATAGCAGAGCTGACACACCAGTGACTGCGGTAGACCGGTCAAACATCCTGACCGGGAAGTCGGAGCCTGAAGCTTTAAACCCCCCCACAGTCTGCAAAGGAAGTGGGAGCCTGAAGCATTAGACCCACCCACAGCCGGAACAGGAAGTGGGAGCCTGAAGCTATAGAACCACCCACAGCTTGAGCAGGTAGTGGGAGCCTGAAGTTGTAGAACCACCCACAGCCTGAACAGGAAGTGGGAGCCTGACTCTATAGAACCACCCACAGCCAGCAAAGGAAGTGGGAGCCTGAAGCTGTAGAACCACCCACAGCCTGCAAATGAAGTGGGAGCCTGAAGCTGTAGAACCACCCATAGCTTGCAAAGGAAGTGGGAACCTGAAACTTGCTGTGAAGAGCAGGCTTTGTGAGACAGATGGGAAAATTATTTTACGAAATCTGCCAAAACTTTTGATTAGGGATGCTTAGACCCGTACATGACATGACCAGGCAATCCAAGACCTTTCATTTGTGGGCAAGTGGAGCAACAGCTATGATGACCTGGGACAATGATGGGTCATTATGGCATACCAGAGGAGTTCAGGAGGTACTTGACCATCTATATCTGTCATTCATGACCTTCCTGATATAATGAGCCCATTACTACTATAATAGGTAGGTGCCTACACCAAATGGTCTATGATCTATAGACTGTGATGAAACGGCATAGACTTTCTTATTTCAGATACTTACTGCCGGGAAACCTTTTTATGAGAAATTTTCGGCATTCATCATAAACTAATATGAGAAATGCGTACTCGATTCCAACAAACCAGTATTGGATTCTGTGGAAAATAATAAAACAAATGTCAGATATTCAATTCAGATAAAAGAAGTAGTAAGTGTAATGTGTACGTGGGTCACGGCCAAATTCTGTAATTATTTGTGTAGTATGTCATTATGTCCATGACTTTATGTGACATAAGAAGGACAGATATTGTAATGTCATTATCAAAACCAAAACTTGCGTCTGATTCGAAAATTGTGTCTCATTAGTTATGGTGGGGACAATCTATCCTGCACCATCATATGGCACCATGTGGGCATCTTGTTGCACCAGTAGCACTATATGGCCGTCTTGTTGCACCAGTGGCACCATGTTGGCTATCACGAGGCACCATATGGCCATTATTTAGCACCAGTGGCACAATGTGACCATTGCGTGGAACCAGTGTCACCATATGGCCATCTTTTTGCACCAGTGGCATCATGTGGCTATCACGAGGCATCATATGCCATTATTTAGCACCAGTGGCACCATGTGACCACTGTATGGAACCAGTGGCACCATGTGGCCATCTTGTTGTACCAGTAGCACTATATGGCCATCTTGTTGCACCAGTGGCACCATGTGGCTATCACGAGGCACTATATGACTATTATTTAGCACACTGGAACCAAGTGACCATTGCGTGGAACCCGTGTCACCATATGGCCATCTTGTTGCACCAGTGGCATCATGTGGCAATCACGAGGCATCATATGGCCATTATTTAGCACCAGTGGCACCATGTGACCATTGTGTGGAACCAGTGGCACGATGTGGCCATCTTGTTGTATCAGTAGCAATATATGGTCGTCTTGTTGCACCAGTGGCACCAAGTGGCCATTGTGTGGAACCAGTGGCGCCATATGGCCATCTTGTTGCACCAGTGGCACCATGTGGCTATCACGAGGCACTATATGGCCATTATTTAGCACCAGCGGCATCATGTGGTCATTGTGTGGAACCAGTGGCACCATGTGGCTATCATGAGGCACCATATGGCCATTATTTAGCACCAGTGGCACCATGTGACTGTCTTGTTGCACCAGTGGCACCATGTGGCTATCATGAGGCACCATATGGCCATTATTTAGCACCAGTGGCACCATGTGGCTGTCTTGTTGCACCAGTGGCACCATGTGTCCATCATGTAGCACCAGTGACACCATGTGACCAATGTGTGGAACCATGTGACTGACTTGTTGCACCAGTGGCACAATATGGTCGTTTTGTTGGATGATAAACCCGTATTTACATAATATAGCTACTGCCATAGTAAAATAATATTAATAGGTTGTACTAGTGGGGCAATCAGCATGAGAAATAAGTTGGATCACAGCAGGCTGCCATCAGTAATCTCAGCGCCCCATAGGGCTGAAACAACTGCCCATTACCAGATCCTTTTGTGTATAAAATACCACCTTTTTTAATTCAATAAGGGTCCCTGATAGCAGTACTGCCATCACTGCCCTGATGGTGACCCTGACATTGTATGTACTAGGTCAGGTCGTCTGAACATCAATGTTAGAAGAAGCTGCTGAGCTGGTGGGGGTATGGGTACAATTGCTGATACTTACCGAATGGGCATAAAGTGTAAGCCATCATTCAGCCCAGGCACGTAGCAGAGGACAACCCCACTGATTATTTGGGAGAGTACGCCCAAGAAGATGATTTTGTTCCTGTCAGAATAAAAAGAGGGGTAAGCAAAGAGATACTTTTGTTTTTTATTGTGTTCCCCCATTTGCCTCGTTGCCAGGTATGACACCGCTGTATTACTTCCATACAAACTAGCCCCAGAAGTTACCCCTTCCTTATTTAACTATGTTGGCTTCTCATAAGTGTACAGCCTTAATCATACATATACATGACCGTAGGGTGACAACCAAAAGCTGACTGTGACTCACTTGAAGAAATCAAGGGCAAACAGAGTGTTCCTCCTTTTTTTTCGGATGATGGTGTTCATCATCTGGCAGACCACAATACTGATGAAGAAGGATGCGTAGCAGTACCACTCCTGGTTTTGACGCTGGTTATAGGTCTACAAAACAGAAACAAGATCATACAGGTTACTTTGTTGTAAAGAACCCAGTTTTCTGCCTGGGATAACACTGATGAATATCTAAAGTGGGGTCTTAAAAATGTCACCTTCAACTAGCAAGGTCTAATTTTATGTTACTGTGGAACATCGAGTGCTGAGAAACTGGACAATTAAGAAATTGGACCACCAAAATGGGAAGAATAGCAAATGTTTCCAGTGTTGGACTGGAGTGCCTGGTTCCTACAAATGGAGTTTATTCCAGTGGTCTACTAATAAAGCTGATTCTTGGGGCCCACCTGCAAATCTGATTTTTGGAGTTCACCGGTGGAGCTGATTCTTGGGGCCCACCAGTGGAATTCATTTCTAGGGCCCACTGGCAAACTTGATTCTTTGGGCCCACCAGTGAAGTTGATTCTTGGGCCCACCAGTGGAGTCGATTCTTGGGGCCCCACCTGTGGAGCTTATTCTTGGAGCCCACCAGTGGAATTAATTGTTGATTCTTAGGGTTCACCAGTGAAGTTGATTATTGGGACCGACCAATGTAGTTAATTTTTAGGGGCCACTAGTGAAGTTGATTCTTGGGGCCCACGAGTGAAGTTAATTCTTGGGCACCACCTATGGAGTTGATTCTTGGACCCCACCTGTGGAGTTGATTCTTGGGGCCCACTAGTAAAGCTGATTCTTAGGGTTCACCAGTGCAATTGATTCTTGAAGCCCACCAGTGGGGTTGATTCTATGGGTCCACAAGTGAAGAGGATTCTTGGGGCCCATCAGTGGAGTTGGTTCTTCAGGCCCACTCTACAGTTACTGTACATAACTGCACCTACTGCACATGACTTTTGCACTCTGCCCAGGGGTCCAAATATAACAAAGGGCCCCCACCATGTCTAGAGGTCAAGGGGGGGTCTATTGCTCAACAGGTCCTAAAAAGGTGGAAGAGATGGTGCAGTGTCTATCAGGGTAGAATACAGTATAAAAACAGAGTAGCCTCCCCTCTCCCTTCCTCTCCCCCTCCGGCTCCTACAACATTGGATGCCATTGTCTGGGCCTTCTTAGGTTGCTGCTCATGAATTAAGCTATCATGTCCTTTGCCAATGTACTACTTAATTGATATATTGTGTAACCTCTGTGAAGGTTTTGTTTTCTGTATTTTTCATGAGTTTCTTCAATAAAAGCACTTGAATGAGAAAAAAAAAAAACAGAGTAGCTTGGTTTTCTTTCACCCAAGGCAATGTTTTCTGCCCTAGGCAAGGCAATGTCGCTTGTTGGTGACTACCTAGAACTCAGCACTTCTAGTATATAGCCCAAAGGTCTTACCCTAGCTACATCCCTATTGTACAGGATATACTGCAGCTAAAGAGTACACAAAATTCTAGGGCATGTTGAGTTTGAGTTCTGCAATAGTTGGAGACCAACAGGTGGGAGACCACTGCCATTACCTACATCCTCTACTTCAGATGTCCATAAATATTAAAGTCTAACCCTAATAGGTCCCCTGCCTTCTTGTTCTATATGCTTACCCATTCTTGTCCATAACTGTCCTCCAGTTCATTGATGGTTTTGTCCTCCCAGTTGACACGGAGTCCAAGTAATCTAATTGGAAGGAATCCTTGTTGAGCCATGACGGTAAAATAGTTCACAAACCCAGAGAAGGATTCCATTGCGGCTGCAAGGAAGATAATATGTTGTTAAGATGTTGGTCCATATTGGTCTCTTGGTATGGGATCTTTTCTTTTGTAGTCATAAAAAGTTTTATTTCTCAAAAAAGGAAAACTTACCTATGGTAAAGTAGGAATAGGACAGCAGCTGCATGTTCACCAGTCGGTCCTTGTATGGGTTACGGGGCTTTCTGGTCATGATATCGTTCTCTGCTTTCTCATACGCTAAAGCGATGGAAGGAATCTGGGGAAAT